>CAUYUJ010004514.1:247500-292500 GCA_963575745.1 Prorocentrum cordatum
CCCTGGAGGAGCACGTCGCCAGCCACGACTACCCAAAGCACGTCTCCACGTGCGGCGCTTGCAAATTTTGGAAGAACAAGGAGAAATGGAGCGCCTCGATGTCTGCGACGAATTCAGTAACACTGAAGAATGAAACTTGGATAGGCTGCGTAGGTGGTAGATTTGCAGTTTGCTTGTTCTGCTCGGCGTTCAAGGGCGCTCGTTGCAGATCCACCCTAGGCCAGGGATCCGGGAGATTCCAACGCAAGGAAAACCTCGCGCGCCATGCGCGGTGCGAGGAGCACCAGGCAGCAGAAGCGGCGTGGAAAGAGCGGATTCGAGCGGAAGGTGCGCACCAGGGTCTCCCCGTGTCTGTGTTCCCCACAACGGCTGCAGCAGCTGCAACAGCCGCGGCGCCTGCGCCCGTCGTCGTCCGCACCGCCGACCAGCGCCCTGGTTGCCGCGCAGTGGTCGCCACGCGTGCAATGTTGGAGACGTCCAGTTCTTTCAGTAGTTTCGACGTGTGGCGGGATGTGTTCGTTGGGGGTGACCGCCAAGTTTTGGAGTCTAGTCAGCAGCGCCGAAGGCTGGTGACCACCATGGCTCAGCACGAGAAGATCATCACGCAGTTGATCTTCAAACATGGTGCTGTTTTTCGTTTGGCTGCGGACGGCCTCGACCGCGCGTACCGGGTCGAAATTGGCACCGTGCTGCGGTCGATCCCGAAGGCTTTGGACTTCCTCCCAAGCTGCGGTCTCAAGGCAGGCTGGCTGGAACAGCTGGGCCCCAGAAGGCCCTGGATCGTGGATCGGGCGATCGGGATGCGGGGGTTCCCGCGGGGCATGGACTGCGACGGCAAGGCTTCCACGCTGGAGGAGTGCGTCCGTCGCGCGCGCCAGACGGCAGGCGGGGAGCTGGACGGGGACTTGCACAAGCATGTGCGACAGGAGACTCGGGCATGGTGCAGCGATGGGGCGGATCTAAGTGTGCCCCTGGCTGCAACAGCTACGTTCCCTGGGCTGGCGTTTCACGCGCGGGGCGAGTCTCACCCGTCCCAGGAGGTTCTGGCCAATTCGATGAAAGGAGACAGCGAAATACCGACCGCGGACGAGCTGCTGGTAACGGGTAAGAAGCCGCCAAGTCTGGCCAAGTTCCTGACTTCCTCCACCGTGTTCCGCAACGCACTCGGGGAACAGCAGCTGGTGGAAGACGGCGTCGCGTTCGTCAAAAACTTCGGCTGGGCCCCCCGGCGTTTCAACAGTCGGGCGAGGCCCTTAGCACGGGAAAGTCGGCGTTGGGAAGTCATTTTCCAGGCGCTTGGAGTGGAGTCCCAGGGGAAGGACAAAGATCGGCGCATTCTCGCCCGGCAGATTCTGGAAGGGCTCGGGGGCGAGAACAGTTCGCGCCAGCTCCTGGGGGGGTTGCTGGCCGGCTTGAGCACGGAGCACTACTCCTGGGCCGCCACCGGAGACAAGAGCAACCCCGACGCTGCCAGCGTTCAATCCAGGGCCGCCGCTTTCCTTTCCAAGCTGGATACATTGTTCGTCCAGGGGAATATTCTGGGCATCCCCAACACGTTCACTGGCGTCGCCCTCAAGTTTCTGAAGGGCACGAAGCGGTTCGCGTGCGGCACTGGCGTCCAGACCGTTGGTTTCGGCGATTGGGGAACGGGGCCCCGGGCCCGCGAAGCCGTCCACGCGGCTCTTCGACGAGCGCAGGGGATCGCGGCCAATGTGAAGGAGAACGTGAAGCTATATCGGCCAGAGCATTCTTGGTTGCACGCCTTTACAGCCTTTCGCTTGCCTCCCCCCTGTCCCTGTCTGCAACAGAGCACGCAACAGAAGCCGAGGCCTGTTTGAAGCGCATCTGCCAGGCGGCAGACCTCCCCGAGCAGGAGGCAATCTCCCAGCTGCGGCGAATGTTGCCGCGTGCCGAGGTGCATCATCGAGGCGGGGGCACCGCGCGGCAGGCTTGGGGCCGCACTGCGGTGGAGTGGCCCGAGCTCCCCAGCGGCCGTCGCCTCGTGGAGCTCTTCCATGTATGGAAAACGAGCACGGGCAACGTGGAGAGGCGATTCCGCCGTTTCTCGGAGGTGCATTGCCCCGAGAGGGCGCGGCTCCTCGACGTGTCCGTCGAGGAGTGCACGCTCGTGGACCAGGCGCCCCCCAGCAGGTTGCTGCGCGCGTGGCTGGACGACGACGAGAGCTCTGCCGCCAGTCGCTGGTACAGGCATGTGCTCAAGCAACATGAAGTCGCGCAGGGGAAGATCGTGCCGCTGAGGAGGGCCGAGAGGCGCGACAAGGGAAGCACGCGGGAGCCTGGGGCAGCACGTCGGACAGAGGTAGGCTTCGGGCGCAGGCGAGCAGCTGCCGTCGACGCCATGGCGGCCGCTTCCCCGAGCAAGCGCGCCCGCCTTCTCGCGGAGGGCGCCCCCGATCTCGCTGCGCTGGCTCAGGAGGCGGCCCAGGCGAGCGGCGCAGACCCACCCAGTCGGGCCCGCTGCAAAAGTCGTCGCCGCCGTCGCCAAGCGGGAGGCCGAGATCCGAGAGCGCAATCTTGGAGGGGCGAAGGCCGCCGCCAAGGCCAGGAGTACGCGAGAGAAGAAAGTCCTGCGCAGTGCCAGGCCAGCTGCGGGCCGCGACGCTCACTTGCTGCCCCCCCCGCGCCCCGCTGGGCTCATGCTGGCTCGCATGGTAGATCTGGGCGCTCGCGACAAGGCGCAGCGCTTGCGTTTCAAGGCGTTTCACGACCCGGTGGACTCCCTGGACTACCTTGCCCGTCATACGGCCAAGGGGAAGGGGAACGTAGTCTTGGCTGCAACAGCTGGCACCGACTATTGCATCGCCGCCCAGATTGCAGCAGCGCTCGCGGGAGCTTTTTTTTTCACAACGCCGACTGACTTTGCACGGGAGGATTCTCCAAAAGGCATCCAGTACACGGAGAAGCTTCGGAACTCGAGCAAGAGCTACCACGCGGCTGTAACAGAGGCTCTCGCGGAAGACCTGCCTACACTGCCCCATGTTTTGCGAGTGCTTGCCCAGGCGCCGAGTGGGTGTGTGATCTATTACAAGAGCCCCAGGAATATCTGCATGTTCTTCAAAAAGCAGGCCAATCCCCGCCTGGCGCAGCGAACTTGCGTGCCGTGCCGCTCGGGAGCAGAAACGGGCGTCGACAGAGCCGTCAAACAGCTCTACAACAGCCCGAGGAACTGGGTTCTGCGTTTCGACGCGACGGTTGAAGCACTGTGCCCGGGCACCAAGGCTGTGACAGCGTGAGTAAGTAGCCCGTCCCATAGATTGCGATCGTGCCAGTTTTGTTGAAAAAGAGCGCCGCCCAACGTCGTCCGACCTTACCTCCCCTGCGCCCCTCAGTGGGCGCCGCTGCCGCGGGCGGCGCTGCCCGCCGCTGGGGGCCTGAAGGTCGCCGATGGGGGGGGGGGGGGGGCTGCGGTTGCCCGCGGCGGCGGTTGTCGGCGGCGAGGGTGGGAGGGTGGGGGTGGGAAGCATCGGGCGCCCAGGGCCGCCCTCAGGAGGAGGGGGACGAGGGGGGTGATGGGGCTGAAGGAGGAGGGGGGAGCAGGACGAGGCAGGAGTAGCGACGAGGCCGTCTTCCACCGCACTTGTCCAGCCCAGCCCCCAGTCCACCTACGTGTTCGCGTGCATGCGAGCGATCTCCATCGAAACCTCCAGAGCGATGACCCCCCCCCTTTTGCCGCAGCTGAGACAGTTCAACCTTCCCATCCCCATCGAAACCTCTGCAGTGATCTCATCCGAAAACTTTGGGGATCTCTCTCTCCCTCTCTCTGTCTCCCTCGTCTCCGTAGCTGTCGGCTCGACTCCCTACTCTGCCCGCGCGCCGCGCGCGCGCTGTTCCAAGCCCGCCCCAGCTGCAACAGCGCAGATGGTCGGCAATGGCGGCAAGGGCAAGGGCGCCAAGGGCAAGGGCAACGACGACGCGCGCAAGGGCAAGGGCAAAGGGCGCCAGGTCAGACCAGCCAAATCTGGGCTAGCTGCAGTACCCCTGCCCCCCCCACCCCCCCCCCCCCTGTCTGATAAGAGCTCCCATGGAGCTCTAACATGCCATGTTAGAGCTCCCATGGGGCTCTCACGCGGCAGGTTAGAGGATGTTAGAGCTACATTGGAGCTCTAACATGCCATGTTAGAGCTCACCTGGAGCTCTAACATGACATGCTACACATGGCACGTTAGAGCTCCCATGCTAGAGGGTGTTAGAGCTCCCATGGAGATCTAACATGGCATGCTAGAGGATGTTAGAGCTCCCAGGGAGCTCTTACATACCTTGTTAGAGCTCCCACGCAGCTCCTACATAGCATGTTAGATATCCCAGGGAGCTCTAACATAGCATGTCGGAAATCCCAAGGGAGGTGTAACATATCAAGTCCGACGTCGACTTGTAATGCAGATCTTCCAGTTTTGGCTAGTCTTCAGGTCGGCACCTGGGATTACTTGCACAACCAGCGCAAAGGCTTGCGGAGCCAGAGGGAGCGGTGCGAGTTGAATATAAAGTTAGCGCGCCAGGAGGGCGAACGCGATGAGGCGTTGGATCATGAGCGCCGCCTGCGCTGCGTCCAACATAAGCAGCAGCAGTTGGACAATGACGGCATGATGATCTTCGACCGCCCAGGAGTCTGGGAGGGCCAGTAGAGACCCTACGGATGCCTGGGCGCGACCGCACGCAGGCAGTTGAGCGATGAGGAGATCAGGTGGAACACTGAGATGATAGACTGGGAGCGTCGGAACCCGCCAGGGGCGACTGGGATCGAAGACTGTGTACGGGACCAGTGGGATCTGCAGCGGTGGGAGAGGCAGCAGCGGCACCTGTCAAACGCCCAGAGTCGCCAGAGAGAGGCGTCGCCGCGCCAGCGCCAGTTGGCTGCAACAGCGTCAAGCGGGCGGCGAGAGGCAGCAACAGCTCGTGAGGGCGCAGGCGCTAGTGGCCCGCCGATGGCGGCGAGGAGCGGGCTCAGGCTGACGGAGCGTCCGTCGGAGGCCGACAGAACGCGGGCCCAGGCCGAGCAGTCGGGTGATCCGCACCACACGATTATGTGATCTCCGACAGCGACTCCCCCCGAGAGGCTGGTGACCGCACCCGCAGAGGCAGAGAGCGCACCCGCAGCACGGCGCGGGATGCTCCTGTCACGGCACGGACACGGCCAGAAATCCATGCACGGCGCGGGATGGGTGCTCCTCTCACGTCTCCGCTTCGGCAGGAGGAGAATGATTGGAAACAAAAGACTCCGTGGGCCAAGCACGCGGCAGCGAAGAGGGTCAGTGACACGCCCGCGGAGGGCCAGCCTCTTCCGAAACGGATGCCCGCCCGCCCGCCACGGCCAATCGATTTATCGGGCAGGGTCGTGCCGCCGCCGCCGCCGATGACGCGAGAGCAGCTGCGACAAGAGGCGGACCGCTACAAGCCCGAGCCAGAGCGAGCGCGGCAGGAACACATGGAGGCTGAGCGGCGCATGCTGTTATCCCAGGCTCCACGTGGGTCAGCCACGCGGGCGACGACGGTTTCTGCCACCATGAAGCACAGCGAGGAGCCTATCGAGCGCGGGAAACTTCTTAAGCGGCAGGCGGAACAGACGACGAATGCCCGCATAGCTGCAACAGCCAAGGCAGCATTCCCACTCCGTGCAAAGGTCGGTCAGACGGCGGAGCAGTCCAAAGGTTACAAGTCCATCGCCAAGTTGCCCCCCCCGAGGAGGCCGCAGTCGTCGAGCAGAGCAAGCCGAAGCGCCTTCTACCCTTTGTTTTGTCGTCCCCGCACGAGGTCAGTCCCGTGCTCCACAAGGACTGGGCGCCGGTCGACGGCGCAGCGTGGGACCCCGACAAGTTTGTTCTGGAATTAAGGCTGCGGGGAGAGAGGAGAAAGATGATACATGAGTACCTCGAAGGCAGCTTCCCCGTGTGGTACCCGAGCTCGGGAAACTCCATGTGGCCTCTGGTGCAGTCGCACGACTTCTGCACCTTTCACCCCATCGAAGCTGTAACAGCGGATGCGGGCCCTGGCTGCGTCGTGAAGGAGGCGTCCACCGTGCAGAAAGGAGACATCGTCTTCTGCCTGGTGCAACCGCAGCACCAATACTACGCGCGCATTGATCCAGGTAGATTGGGACTACCACAGGATCCAGTACAAGTACTGGATCGGCGGCATCAGGCAGAACATCAATGGCTATTGTTTCAGGGGGCACATATTCGGGATCCTCGTGGACGTGCAGGTGCAGTGCAATGGCAACTACTACAGTCGCCCGCACCCAAAAACGCTGTACGACAGAGTCGCGCCCATGTATTACACGCGCCCGAACGAGGCGAAGCGCCCCTGTGAGCATCGGTGGGGCGAGCCCGCGTCTGGGAGCAGCTGACAGCTTGCACAGACTACAACAGTAAATCGCGGGGCCTCTCCGAGCGCGCATCTGGTAGACTGCAACAGTAGACTGCGACGCGCCAGTTCTGGTTTAGGCATTGCTTCTGTCAGCGCAAGTTCTGGCCGACCTGCAACAGATGCGCCTCTCGGATGAGCCCTGCCACCCGCTCTGCAACAGATACGCACGCAATTCGAGTACGCGGCACCCTCGCACACATTTCGAGTGGGGTTGTGGGCGGCTAGCATGACGGAGCACCGCAATTTCTCGAGCGCCTGACCCACGTCGGCAAAGTGCTTCTAGTCGCGTCGGGTGACTGTCTGTCAGGTACCCCACACGTCTTGCTGAGTAGTTTTCCTTACTCAGTGGCACGCCTGTGCGGCGCACCAATGCACGCGCTTTATAGCTGTGCGGACTGGGTTTGTCTTGCGGTTTTCCTTGATGTTGAGCCGGCTGCGCGACTGAGGTGTGTGTGTGTGTGTTTGTATATGATTCGCACACATATCAACACGAAGTACATGTATTGTGTGTGGTATTGTCCCCTCGTGCGTCTCATCTTAGGAGCGTGCCACTCGTTCAGAGACCCTGGCATCCAGCTCGCTGGCGTCAGGTTGCCAGTTGACTTACTCAGGGGGATGGCAGTGAGGGGAATGGGAAGGGGCTGGGATGGGGACGGTTGTACGAAATCGGCAGAGTCTTTGTGGCCAGCGCTCCGCTGCAACAGCGCCTCCGCTCGGCGTGCCGCCGTTGTCGTGCTGGAGGCAGGTAATTTGTAGTTTCCCTTTCAAGCTCTCCCCAGAGGAGCGCCGCCCTCCGTCTCTCGGCGTGCAGAAGCCTGTCCACTAGGCTCCTAGTGATAGGCATGCGGGTGCGCGCCCGGGGTTCGATAGGGCCAGGCATCGTAGGAACAGCTGTTTACGCAGAGAAGCGTGACAACACAACGGCGAGCTTCTCCGACTCGCCCCCCCTCGTCGTCTGCTGCGCCTCCGCTGCAACAGCTCCTCCGCCCCCCCACCCCCCAGGTCCCTGGTGGCGGGCGGCGCTGCGGCGGGCGGCCGCGGCGCCCCCGCAGGCCCACGTGGGGGGGCCAGGATGACGACGACGAGGAGGACGAGGCTAGGAGGAGGAGCAGGAGGAGGAGTCCAGGTGGGAGGAGGGGGGTGGAGCGCATCGCGCGCCCGACAGCTCTCGGCTCAAGCTGCAGGGAGGCACAGAGCATTCTGGCACCAAGTGTATGAAAGGTGCCCGCGAGAGCATCTGTTACTGGCGCGAGTGGGAATGGGCCCACGATAGGACTCTGCGCATGTGCCGCGCATGGCTGGAACAGCGAGCGCAGGCGCCCCCATGCATCCCTGGGCTCAGAGATGAGGAGAAGGACGGCAATTGGCCGCCCGTGACCCCCGAGGCTGATGTTGGTTTGGCCCTGGCGATGCCGAAGCCCATGCTTGCTCGTTGTTCCTGCGTTGGGCTGCCGTGCCAAGTGGCCGCTGTGCGCGCAGGGGGACTGCTCGACCTGGTTAGACTGCGGGCTGGTCGCCGCAAGAAGCGACCTCTGACGGATGCGGAGCGAGATTGCTTGGGGTTCACTGCGGCGAGTTCGAGTTACGCCAGCCCGGACTAAAGGAGTTGGACCAGGTTGTTGCTTATTAGTCGAGTTCACGGGGGTCAGTCGTGCTCGACGTTATGGCATATGCGTGCATTGCCTAACGCCTGGGCTGCAACAGCCACGCCCACCATGCCGAACAGCGCTGCACCAGCCACGTCCACTATGCCGAACATTAGTGCGACGAACTCTTCATGCACTTGGTGATGCCGACTTCCTGGTGACGCCGCCTTGGCGATGCACGAGTGCGACGACGAACATCGATGTCGACTCGGCGATGCACTGCGCGCTCTGTTCCCCCCTCCCCAGCAATACCCCGACTTCTTATTGGTGATGCCGAATTCTCGGCGAGCGCTGCCACGGCTTCCGACTCGCCCTTATCCGCTGACGCCGCTGAGCGACCCGCCATGGCAGTCGCGCCCGCCGTGGTCGTCGATAGCGCGTCGTTGCGGCGGCGCTTATGCGGCGTCGGCCGAGCATTGATTTCGGAGCCCGCGATATGTCATCTTGTTCAGGCAGACCATGCTGCTCTCATGGAATTCAGGCCATGCTGACTTCATGGACACTTTTTAACGCACGCACGCTCCCGTCTCCTCTTCCCCATCCCACTTCACTCCTGCCAAGAAAAGCGAGCATCACTCACCCTTCCCTCCTGCTCCCGCTTCCCTTGGCCTGGATGCCCAGGCCCTGCTGCTTGGCGCCGCCTTGTCTGGGTGGCACTGAAGTGCCCTCAGACGGAAGGCCCTCTTCAACTCCTGCAGGTCCTTGGGACAGGAACCCAGGCGCGCAATCGAGCGTAGGCGGCTCGTCTTCCGCCCCGACCGCGCGCCAAGTGTTCGGGTGCCAGTTCAGGCAGACCATGCTGCTCTCATGGGAATTTCATGCACGCTCTCGTCTCCCTTTTCCTCCCGCCCTTCCCTCCTGCCAAGAACACCCAGCATCACTTCCCCTTCCCTCATCCCGAGCCCGAGTGGCCCAGCCGCCTCGCAACGCCGTGCGCTCGCGGGCTACGCAGACGACGCGAGCGCGTTCAGAAGGCTGGGGGGGCCAGCCGTGATGCCGCTCCCGTCTGCTCGGTTGAGGGCTCAGTCTCCTGCTTGATAATTGCCACCAAGTCAGCCACCAAGTCACGCATTCTATATTGTTGCTACCACTTTCCTGCCATTTGCAAGGCCGTCATCTGATGTCCGCGCCCTTGTCCCATCGGCATTCGAGGCTCGCTGGCATGCTGCCTGCTGCTGCAAAAGCATTGCCTCAAGCCCCCTGCCGTAAGAACTCAGACCCGGCTGATCTCCGCTAGGAAAAAGTAGCTATCGTCTCCGTCTTGTCAACGCTGCAACAGCCGCTGACCCAGTCTGCGCCAGGTCCCCTAATCGTTTCCTCCTGGCAGCAACAGCTCGCAGCACCTTTCCTTCCTCCTCCCTCGCGTCCCCTTTCCCACGTCCTGTCTTAGAGCACGCGCAGCATGTTAGAGATCCCTGGGACCTCGAACCAGATCTGACACATAGCATGTTACACAACCAGTCCGGGCTCGGAGACGCGTGTCTAGTCAGTTGTAGTTCTCGCTGGGTCCATATGGCTACCTGTGTAATTCTCATTGTGCAGTTTCAAGCCTTCTGCCACTGCCTCTGCCCCTGCCTCGTCACCTCATCCGAGCCATCTCCTGCTGCCTCATCTCACGTTCTGCATATGGCTACCTGTGTAGTTCTCACCGGCTATCATGTCTCAAAAGCAGAGTCGCGCGGGGACCGCACATTCGTTAGCGAAGTTGCTGCAACAGACAGGTCACGCAGATCTGGGAGAGTGATGTACCAGTTCCAGCGGGAAATCGGAAGAAATCGTAACAATTCGACGGGACGGCGACGGGGGTCATCTTTTGTGGTGATTGAAAAACTGCACAACAACTGCTGAGGGCAGAGAGGATGGATTTGGATTGGTTGCTTCCATATCCTAAAAATGCTTCTCCAGCGGAGTTCAAAAGACGGAACGACCTGCTCGAATCTATTTTTCTTGGAAATGTTCAGGCAAGAAGCTCAAGGGCAGCAAGACAATATTCGCCAAGCTGCCAGTGGAGTTCAAAAACGTGCAACCAGTGAGAACTACCCTGGAGAATGATAACCTTATTCCGCCAGGCTGGGTGTCGTATTACGATTTTGTGCCAGGCGCGTCGACGAAGATGCAGTATCTCAACCCAGAAACTGGCGAGCGTGAGGACGATCTCCCGTTTCGACTTCACCTCTGGGACGACTGAGGGTGCGATGCAGAAGTGACAGAATCGCCAGTGCGCTGCAACAGCCGCTGACCCAGTCTGCGCCAGGTTCCCTGGGTGTTTCCTCGCGGCAGCAACAGATCGCATCACCTTTCCTTTCTCCTCCCTCGCGCCGTCTTTCCCACGTCCTATCTTAGAGCACACGCAGCATGTTAGAGATCCCTGGGACCTCGAACCAGATCTGACACATAGCATGTTGCACAACCAGTCCGGGCTCGGAGACGCCGCCAGGAGCTCTCACATGGTACGTTAGACATCCCAGGGAGCTCTACATGGCAACCGCTGCGAGGTTCCATTTATCAGATCACCCAGCTTTCCTGTAGCGCAAGCACCTCGGCTCAAGGCATTTCTTGCAGCGCCTGCAGGCTGGCGTGCCAGAAATGGGGGCCAGCGCAGGGGGGCCTGGCCCATGTCCAGAAACCGTCATCATGGACCCTGACACTTGACCCAGTGACGCGCCATGGCTAGAAGTTCGCGAGTACGTGTCGAAGACGAGTGGAGAACCTAAGGGGCCCTGGTGGTTTTGTTTAGCGCGCGAGAAATGGGCAGCCCCGACGCGCCAGATTTCGCCGGACCACATCAAGAATGTAACGAATAAGCATCTTTGGTACCATAATGCTTGTCATGAGGGTTCTGATGAGGAGAAGGCCGCATGGTGCTCTAACATCAGGAACACTGCGGTGCTCCACGCGAGCTACGCCCCGAAGCGGGAAGACGATGAAGCGGATGATTGGAGGTCGTCGAAGAAGGCCAAGCTCAAGAGTAGAGAGGGCAGAGAGCAATGGCAAAGTGAAGGCCATCAGCAAGAAGCTGGAACAGCTGCAGGAGAGAACACCTGGAAAAGTTGGAACAGCTCAAGAGCTGCGTCATCAGGAGCTGCAACAGCAGGAGCTGCAACAGCAGGAACACAGCAGTGGCAGCAGAAGCTTACGCAGCAGCAGCAGAAGGACGGGCTAACCACCGTTATCACCACGACGCTCAATTTCTTGACCAACGCTGCTCCAAACCTTATGGCACAGAACATGGACGAGAAGATGGATGAGATTCTGGCTCTCCTGCGGGCACAGGGACAGGCGCTCCAGGACCTGCAGAAGAAAGGCGAGGAGCTCGATCAGAAAGTGGAGGAGCTCAAGCAGCAGGACAAGCAGCAGGACCAGTGAGCTCAGCAGCAGGACAAGTGACCTCGCATGGGCGCCTGGTAGCCGATGTCGGAGGCGCGCAGCTTGGCTCGCGCGCTGGCTCTTTCGCCGCGCTGACGCGGTGCGCCCGTGCAACGGGCAAACGAACGAGTAAGAGATTTATGGGGTCCTTGTTTTAGCAGGACTGAAAAAATTGAGTGTGTTGAAGATTCGGGATCTCATCTTGAGGCCCTGAGGGGCGAGGAATTTCTGGCAATCTCTCTTGAGGCCCTGTGGGGAAGATAGCTCAGCTCCCAGGGAGCTATAGCATGCGATGTCAGAGGTCCCACGGAGTTCTAACATACGATGTTAGAGCTCCATTGGAGCTCTACCATAATCTAACATGCTACGTTAGAGCTCCACTGGAGCTCTAACATACGATGTTAGAGCTCCCAGGGAGCTCTAACATAATCTAGTGTGCTATGTTAGAGCTCCGCTGGGGCTCTAACATGCCATGTTAGAGCTCCCCGGGGGTCTAACATGCAAGGTTCGAGGTGCCAGGGAGTTCCCTGGGAGCTCTTGCATCATGTTTCAGCTCCCAGGGAGCTATACCATGACATGCTAGAGGCCCCGCGGAGTTCTAACATACGATGTTAGAACTCCCAAGGAGCTCTAACATACTCTAACTTGCTATGTTTGAGCTCCCTTGGAGCTCTAACATACCCGCCGCCGCCGCCGCCGCTGCCGCCGCCGCCCCTTAACCGTTTCACAGCCGATTGCGCAACGGTTAAGGCCGCCCCCTTCTCGCCAGGGTGGGGCTTTAACCGTTGCGCAATCGATTGTGAAATGGTTAAGGCCGCCCCCTGGCGAGAGGAGGGGGTCTTAACCGTTGCGCGATCGATCGGATCCTGGTTAAGATCCCCCTCTCGCAATAGGGGGTCTTAACCGCTCAGCGCCCGCGCGCGGAACGGTTAATACCCCCTATTGCGAGAGGGGGGCCTTAACCAGGATTCGATCGATCGCGCAACGGTTAAGGCCCCCTCCTCTCGCCAGGGGGGTAGCCTTAACCGTTGCGCAATCGATTTCGACACGGTTGAGGGGCGGCGGCGGCGGCGGCGGCGGCGGAGCGCTTAACCGTTCCCAATCGATCGCGCAACGGTTAAGACCCCCCCCCCTGGAGAGGGGGGGGGGGGCTTGCCCGCTGCGCAATCGATTGTGAAGCGGTTAAGGGGCGGCGCGGCGGCGGCGGCGGGCGCTTGACCGTTTGACAGTCGATTGCGCAACGGTTAAGCCCCCCCCCCCCCCCCTGGCGAGTGAGGGGCCTCAACCGTTGCGCAATCGATTGTGAAACGGTTAAGCGTTTACGGGGCGGCGGCGGCGGCGGCGGCGCTTAACCGTTCCACAATCGATCGCGCAACGGTTCAGGGGGGCTTGACCGCTGCGCAATCGATTGTGAAACGGTTGAGGGGCGGCGGCGGCAGCGGCGGCGACGGGCATGTTAGAGCTCCCAGGGAGCTCTAACATGGCATGTTAGAGCTCCCTGCCTTGCATCGCCACGTTCTTCCCCCGCCCCCTCCCCCGAAACAAATAACTCCACAACATGCAAATTCATTGGCTATACCATTTCATGTAAGAGCTCCGCTGAGGGAGCTCGAACATGGCATGTTAGAGCTCCAGGGAGCTGTAACATGACATGTTAGAGCCCCAACGGAGCTCTGTCATAGCACGTTTTATGAGGTTAGAGTTCCCTGGGGGCTCTAACATCGTGTGTTAGAGCTCCAATGGAGCTCTAACATAGCACGTTAGATTATGTGAGAGTTTCCCTGGGAGCTCTAACATCGTATGTTAGAGCTCCAAGGGGGCTCTAACATAGAATGTTAGATTATGTTAGAGCTCCCTGTGAGCTCTAACATCGCATGTTACAGCCCCGTGGGAGCCCGAACCTGTCATGTTAGAGCTCCCATGTGAGCTCTAACCTCGCATGTTAGAGCTCCTTGGGGGCTAGAACATGTCAGGACAGATGCCAGGTAAAAAAACAAACTACCATGACAGGCCAATCTACCATAAGGAACCAAGCTACCATACGAAACCAACCTACCATGAGAAGCCAAGCTACCTTAAGAAACCCAGCTACCATAAGAAACCAAACTACCATAAGAAACCCAGCTACCATACGACGAAGGATGACCGAGTGACCTCACGCGGGCCGCTGCCTGCGGCAGTAGCTTCTCACACGGGTATCGTTGCCGTATAAGTCTTCTCACAGCGGCGTGCCGCCGCACTCCCTTGTCACAGTCCCCATCGGGCTTCTCGCAGCAGCCTCGCGCAATTATGCTCAGGCCTTCCTGTGATGGCTCATCCTTGGGTCCCCCAGCAGGCTCTTCCAATGCTCATCCTGACCCTGGCCTGAAGTATCCACTGCCGCTCTGGGGTCTTCCAGTTTCCTGGCCCGCACCATCTGGTTGTACGTAGTCTCGCTTGGCTCGGGAAGTTGTTGGCGAGTTTGCTCTATCGAGGGTATGCCGCCTTTCTTTCCGATGGCCCCGAAGGCCTTGAACCTCCGCGGCATGGGCGAAATCGCGGTATACCGCGCTCACGGCCATTAATCGATCTCCCCTCAGGCGTTGACGAAGAGGATATCGGTTGGGAGCGGCGCCAACTTGGTTACCACGGCGGCCATGCTTCAATCGTTGGCCATAGCACTCATCACGGAGCTCAACGGGAAGCGCGTCTTCATATTGCCAGGAGTGGGTACTTTCAGAGCTCGCCAGCACGGGGCGGATACATGATGAAAGTCGGCGGTGCGTGGAGGGCGGTGAAGCCTTCCTCCTCCCCATCCTTCTCCTCCTCCTCCTCCCCACCTTCTAGTCCTAATTCAGAAGTCCCTGAATCCCCCCCGCCCCTGATCCCCGATCACGCCCCAGGGAGCAAGACCGCCCCGCGAGGGCGGGGAGGGCCGCGCCCTATTCATGTTTCACCGTGGTCGAAGACAGGGCCCCACCCCCATGTTTCACCGTGGTCGAAGACAGGGCCCCGCCCCTGCGCCCCCGCCTTTCAAGGGGGAAGCCTTCGTTCTCGAGGTCGAGGACAGGGCGGCGGTGGGTACGACGTGCCGCCGTGTTCGGACACGTTTCTTTATGCGCGCTTAAAAGGAAAGGGGGGGGGGGGGGGGGGGGGGGGGGGGGAATTCCCCCAGTCAGAAATGATGAGGACGAGGAGGGGGGGGAGGCGCAGGCGGAGGGGGGGGGGGGGGGCGAGGGCGAGGTCGAGGGCGAGGGGAAGAGCATGAGCAACAGGGCGAGGAGGAGGAGGGATGACGAGGAGGAGGAAGGAAAGAGGAGGAAGGGAGGAGGAAGGGAGGAGGAAGGGCGGAGGAAGGGAGGAGGAAGGGAGGAGGAAGGGAGGAGGAGAGGAGGCGCCCAGGGACGCCCACTTATGGCGATGACGGTGTTTGGTGGCGGTGGTGACGCTGATGCCGAAGACGATGACATGTTTTGTTTTCAAGCTAGCCCGCGAATGCTCCCGAAGCGGGTGCTAATTGTGAGACAACAACAGGGGGCGATGCCCACCGAGTCGATGGCAGCCTCGCCCAGGTCTCGTCGATGGCAACCTTCAACCTTCGACTTCGCCATCCCCCCCACTCTCGTCGATGGCAGCCTTCGCTCTGCCACCCGCGTCCTTCGCCGTTCCCAAGAACTCCTTCGCGTGCTCCAGGGGCGGCAAGACCGACGACGTGCAGGTCCCACCTCCGCAGTCGGAGGCGCCGCTGGCAGTTGCTTCGGAAGATTCTGGGCCCAAGCCACTGCCAAGACCGCCAACTACTAGTCAGGTGCACCATCAGAACCTACTCCAGCGCTTCAGTCAGGACCCAGCGCCCGCATCATTGCCGCCCTCGGGGCCTGCTGACAACACGTACACGGTGACAACTCCAGCGCTTCCATCAGGGCCCACTCCGACGCCGCCACCAGCAGCAATTCCAACACCTGAGCCGACTGCCGCCGACAAGGACGACCCTGAGCGCAAGAAGAAGAAGATTGATGTGGTGGGCTGGCCAGCAACCCGTACAACGATTCTGGAGATAACGAGCGGATACACAGCCGAGAATGACATGTCGCCATTCGTAAGGGCCGCATACAAAGACCTGATTCGCGGGCGCCCCTGCCCCCCAGAGGCTGAGGAGGAGTTCGCTGTCACGTACAAGGTCAAGCGCACCAGGAAGCTTGACTGGCTTGGTAACCCTGAGCCTTCTAAGTAGTGGAACCCATCATTGCATGATGAGCCAGGCGGCGGAAGCCACCATCATTCTTCTACTGGTGAGCCAGGTGTGCAGCGCTCTGGCGAGCCAGGCGGTTGAGGTCATCGCCTTTTTTTCGTTCGCTACAAGGCGCAGCTGCGACTCAGCAGGGTGATAGCGACTTAGCAGGGTAACAGCAAAAAATAAACAAAGCGAAATCCAACATTCATAAAGAAGCGTCAGCCCTAGAACACATTTAAGCATCCCTGAGCAGGCATTGGCATAGCATTGGTGTAGCATAGCAGTGGCATAGAGCATTGTCGCAGCCTGCTCAGCACAGCGCAGCATGGAAGGCTGAAATAAGATAGCCCCCCCCCCCCCCCCATGGCATAGGAGTTGCATAACACAGCATAGCATGGAAGCCAGTATAGGGTAAACGATACAGCATTTGCACAGCATAGCATGGAAGGCTGTAACGAGATGGCACCTCGGTCAATTGAGCCACGTACCTTCGGGAGGAATGAGAGAGGATGAGTGGGAATGGGAGAGGAGTGGAATAGGAGGCGCGGGTGCGGGTGTGGTGGGGGCGGTCTCGTCCTCGACTGCCCTGTTTAGACTTAGAGACGGAAGCTTCGCCCACAGCAGTGGGGCCCGTGCCCCGCGCGTCAGGCGATGATCGTCTGCGGCGAAGGGGCGCGAGGCCTTTTTGGCCTCGATGAGGCGCGAAGATTATCGCGCTATGTACTGCCCATGAGAACGCATGGGCCAACTCTGTTGTCCGTAGCCGTCTTAGATCGTTGTGGCGCGCGTGTTCTTCACCAGCGCTTCTTCGCGCTTCGCCCGCGATGCCTCGCGCAGGTGTCATGCCGCAGCAGGTGGCCTACTGCTTCAGAGCTGCAACAGCACGAGCACCGGATGGGATGCGAGCCCGAAGCCGACTGCAACAATGTGGCAGATGCAGGTGCGTCTCCCAGAATGTGCGACGTGGTATTTTCTGGACGTGCCGAGGGGGCCCCTCCCCTCGTTCGCAGAAGCTGCCGCGGACACTGCATATTCAGTGAGCGTGCGCAGCATATGCCAGCAGCTGGCAATCATATTCAGCCTGTTCAGGGACAAGGAAATCGTGCTCTTCAAGTGTCAGGGGGAGATGGTAAGGGGCGACAGGCTGCGCGACGAAGACCGCGTCTATGACTTAACCTGGCTCATCGGGTTTAGGACCGACATTCATGACATCATGCTCCAGGCTGCTCATGAGATCACGCCAGTTGATCCGCGTGTAAAGTGGTCATGCGAGCCACCATGCAACACTGAGGACAATATCATCCGCTGCGTGGTGTTCCTCGAGCCACTCGGCAAGTGGGGCGCGGTGCACCTTCCGCGTCACGGTTGGGTTTGACAAGAGATCGAGCAGGCGACGATCGGCAACTTCAAGGATATCATCAGGTCTGGGTTCGAAGAGATCATGCACTGGAAGTTCAGCATCACGATGCAGAAGAGCCAGGTGTGCATCAAGCTTTGTCAGGGCAGCCACGCGATCGGCGACAACCTTCACGATGCGCATTTGGCGATTGACGACAAGTGGTACTGGGTATCGTTCAACAACTACTTGATGGAGATCGAGAAGATCGCGGAGTGGCTCGAGGATGAGTGAGTAGTTCGACGACGTGCAGGTGAGCACCAAGCCTCATGTGCATCATGACTCGTTCGCCACGTGCAGCAGCCTGGCTGCGCACAGCCTGGCTCGCGCGCTGGCTCCTTCGCCGCGCTCGCGCGGTGCGCCCGTGCAACGGGCAAACGAATTCGAAAGAATAACAGATTTATGGGGTTCTGCATCTAGTAGGACTGAACAAATGAGTGCGTTGAAGATTGGGATCTCCTCTTGGCGCCCTGAGGGGCGAGGAATTTCTGGCAATCTCCCTTGAGGCCCTGGCGCCCTCGCTCGCTGAAAATGCACTAATCTTCGCATTGCTTCGAGGGAGTGGGCGGCTTCCGGCATCCCTGAGTTCGTCTAGAATTGGTTGCGGCCATTTTCGCTCTGCTTCCTACCCGCCCTCTGGACGTTCCATCGGCTACAACGGCCCCTCTTCTTCCATTGCCCTCCTCCATTGCCACCGCGGCTCCAGCCCGACCTGCGACAGGCGCGCGAGGTGGAACAGCCACCCCGCAGCTGAACCAGCCCGCCTGAGCGCGATGAACGGCGCCGCGGCGCAGGTGGAGAACGCGGCTGCGGACGTGTTCATGTGGAACGTGCCGACGGACGACGCGGCTGAAACAGCGAACGACTCTCACGAGGGAGTTGGCGACGTCAAGTGCACAGCCCAGGGTAACCCACAGCGGCGCATCGTGGAGACGCTAAGCCAGGTCAAGGGTGGCAGGCGTTGGAACATCCCGAAGCAGGCTGAGAAAGGGTTCGAGATCCCCATCAGGATCACCAGCGTGAACCAGACCGATGTGCCCGAGATCGGCAAGTTCAAGCGTTTGGGCAGTGACGTCGCGGTCAACGCTGTCTGGCTGGCCTACTACTGGGGGAAAGAGGAAGGCAACAGGCAGGCCGTAGAAGCGCTGGAGGAGTTGATCCTGGATTGGCCCTTCGATTTCGCGCAGATCCCGGGGCGCGCGGCAGAGGAGGCCGAGGAAAACAAGTTCAAGTGGTCTGTCAACCAGAGATCGCGCACCGAGCGCCTGCGCGATTTCCTCGGGCTCGAGAACGGGAACCGCCTGCGCATCGTGGCACGTGCGGCGGATAACGCGAAGAGCGGCG
Organism: Prorocentrum cordatum; assembly: GCA_963575745.1. NCBI lineage: Eukaryota > Dinophyceae > Prorocentrales > Prorocentraceae > Prorocentrum > Prorocentrum cordatum. The sequence goes on from CAUYUJ010004514.1 coordinate 265,847, forward strand.
GGCCAGCTGGCGGGAACCCCTCGGCAGAGAAGGCGCAGGCGTGGTTGGAGAAAAACATAAAGTGGGGACTTATGCACTGCCCCAGCCTGAGGACCGTCAAGACGCACATGGTCAACTGGATCGCTCTCCAAACGTGCCCGGGGGCACTGCTGCTTTTGGATGCCGCCGTGAACCGTTGGGGGCGAGACAATCTGCTGGACAGGCCCACACAGCTTGGGACGATCATCACGAAGACGGATGCTACCTCGCTGGGGTACGTCTTGGAAAGCCAGTACACGCGGATGTGGCGGAAGAGCGTGAAGGACCCGCACAGCGCCTCCACCATCGGCCAGGCAGTGGGCGAGATCTTGAAGCGAAGAAATACGTGGCGAACTTTCTGAAACAGTACCCAGACTTGTTCAAAGGCAGCACTGGCTGCAACAGCACTGAAACAACATGCACAAAGGAGAGCGCCGCCGAGAGAAAAGTCATGGTCATGGCGAGGCAATACCTCGACTCGCCGCTCAAGTTCTACGAGAATACTGAGGGGCCTGACAAGGACCCGACCTGGGTGCAGTCACTGCCGACCGAGGCGCTGCGCCTGGCGATGAACCACTTTCTGGAAATCGGCCAGGACTTCTACAAGCAGGAGATCTCTGGCGCCCTCACCCAGCCGTACGCCGAGCGCTACAACATGGACAAGTTCCACAGGAGCGTGCGAGTGAGCAAGAGGTTCTCCGAGAAGTTCCACGTCGCGCACGACTCCCTCGTGGAAAGCCCCCAGGAACCGCAGAGCAAAAGCCTGGAGACAGCGACGCGGTCGGTGCTGCGACAGCGTGCGGGGCTGGAACAGCGGAGGCGGCCTCTGAGGACAAGAAGAAGACCGACGTCTCCCCGAGCGACGCGAATAACTTCAAGGCGCTGTGCGAGCAGCAGTGCTCTAGCCAGCTGGATGCGCGGGTCGCCATGCTCACGGCGGAGGGCAGCGCCATGGATATCAACGCTTCGGTTACTAAGACACGCCTATGCCAGAGCCTCACAGAAAATGCATCAGCGATGGGCTTCTACGATGTCAAGAGTGCGAAGTTGTGCTGCGTCTTCGAGGGGCAAGGCCTCGCGCACCGTGAGCCCGCGCTGGACGAGGAGGATTTCACATTATACCTGAAGTCCCTGGAACCGCTGATGGTCGGTGGACGGGACGTGCTGTGGGTGCTGACGGGCCGCTCGCAGTCGAACCCCCCGAAGATCCTGAAGATCCTCGCCGCAAAAAAGTTCCGCACGGTCACATACCACCTCGCCTACACACGAATCAGATGCAGCAGTGCGGCCACTTCCAGAGGCAGCGAGGCCTGGCGAATTCGCGCTCGCACGAGGTCATGTTGCTCTGCTAGAAGGGCAGGAAGCCGAAGCAAATGGCCAAGATCAGGCAGTTCGTGGGCGCGGGCAGCTCCCTCTTCAACGAAGTGGTGAGGGACGTGCCTGTCCTGCCGCAGAAGAGCCACGCCCTCGTGCCCAAGCAGGTTCGGGAGACCAGCTTGGCCAGCATGGTCGGCCAGTGCGTCGCCGAGGTGGAGGCCGAGGAGCGAGAGAAGCTGGGGTGCTGCCAGCCTCTCCAGGAGGACGAGGGCGCTGATTGTGGCGCCGAGGCGCGCGACGAAGCTGCAACAGCCGCCCCCCCCCCGAGAAGGCCCTCGTGACTGCGGCCGTGAAGAAGCGGAAGCTCTACCGCCAGCTCCCGGGAACGGAGGTGCCGTGGTCTCGCGCGACAACGACATCGAGCTCTTCAAGGGGCTCTGCCACGAGGCGGGGAAGCCCAGGTGGGTGCACTTCGGCGCGCCTGCGGGCGGCGCAGGCATGCACGGTTGCATCGAGAGCGGGCGCAGTGTGTTGGCCTTGACTTTCGACGACCACCACGCGAAGCTCGGGAGCAACGCCATGGCGTTCGTGGGCGAGGACCTGCTTGCACGCTCTGCGCAGTTGCGCCTGACAAAGGAGGACCCGATGGAGGGCCCGAAGGATGGGGAGAAGGACGACAACAAGAAGGAGGGCAAGAAGGAGGACAAGAAGAAGGACAAGAAGGGGGACAAGAAGAAGGACAATAAGGGGGACAAGAAGAAGGGTAAGAAGGGTAACGAGCGCGACCCCGACGCGTCCTCGACCTCAGACCCCTCGTCCTCAGACCCCTCGGTCTCGAAAAAGAAGAAGAAGCCGAAGACGGAGAAGGATAGATCGCAGGCTGCAACAGGGCCCGACAGCTCCGACGCAGGAGCCAGCCCGCACGCCCCTGTTCCCGTGGAACTGCCACTTGTTTGATTTTGGACTGCAGCAGGCGCGCGCTGGCGGCGTCGCCCCCGTTCTCGCCATGGGACGCACGCCACGTTCTGGCCTGTGCAGTACACGGCACCTTGCGCACATATAGAAACATAGTCCTCCGTCACCCCTTCGTCGCCATCCGTCGCACTTGGCCCGCGGCGCAGGCAGGGCGCAGAGTCAGGATGCTTACCTTTCCAAAGGGCACCCTTGCAGCCTGCGCTTTCCGTTCCGAAGCACAACAGATGCCATGCCGCCAAGGCCCTTGCATCCTTACGGCGCTCTGTAGGGGCGGGCCAGGATGGGGATGCAGCAGGGTAGGGAAGACACGGGAAGCAACGCTCCGAGGAGCGGCCGCAGGGGGGGGGGGGGGACGGAGGAGGGGCCCGCAGGCGTCTCGGTTCACTGAAACTTAGCGGGCCCGCAGGGGCGACACTGCCGTCAGCGGGCCTCCGCGGCGATGGCTGCCTCGGGCGGCAGCGGCCGCGACAGGAACAAGGTTCTCCACTATAAGTGGGGCTGTTACCTGCAGGGTGACGGGTCGAACAACGACAAGATCAAGAAGCTGAGGGGGGCCTGCAGCAATAGCGCGGCCAGGGTGGCAAAAAGGGGCCCCGACCGCAAAAGTGTCGCTGGAGAAGGTAACGAAGAACAAATGTGAGTTGACGTGGCCAAAGCCAGTTTCGCATGACACCTGCGCGCGGCTCATCAAGATTGCGCTGGGCGCCAATTGGAAAGACTATGTGGGCAAGCCTGCGGGGGTGCCAGGGTGCGCGAAATGGGCTGGAACAGCTAACGCTGCAGAATATGAGCCAGCTGTCGCCGTGGGCCAGGGTGTCGCAGGAGAAACCCTAGAGGAGGCGCTGGGGGAGGTGCTCTTTCCCGCCGCGGACGGGGTCCCAGAAGCCTACGCCGCCGGCAGCTGCTCGTCGCGGGTCAGCTGGTCCGAGAGCGGTGCCCCTCGAGGGTCGTGTGAATCCACTTGCACTGAAGCTCGACGCGGTCGGGCACGCGTACCAAAACAAACAGAATGGCAAGTGCGAGGACCTGCCGCTCGAGCACGACGTGGAGTGGGAAGGAGGGGAGCTCGGTCAGGGCTCTTTCGGCAAGGTCTGTTTGGGCATGCGACGGGGCGACAAGACTGGCCTTGCGATCAAGATGCTGCGGGGCGACCCCAGCGATGCGCAGAAGGGGTTCAATACGGATGCCGTCGGAGGGGCTCTGGATGAGGTCACGGGCCACGGTGCTGTGGGCACGCACCCGCGTCTCGTTCGCTTACTCGACGTGGGCCTTTTTTCAGGAGGTTGTGCCCAGGATCTGCAACAGTCCCGAAAGTGCGCCGAGAACTGCAACAGTCAGTGCCAAGGATAAATTGGAAATGGACGGAGCACGCCGGCCTCGTGCACGAGTTGTTCGAGATCTACGTCCGCCAATTCCTCAAGAAGTCCTCCTTCACGCAGACAGGGATGCGCCACGTCCTGAACGGCGTTCTCGAAGGGCTCCAGTACATGCACGACAGGGGCCTCATTCACTGCGACATTCAGCCCGCAAACATCTTGATGCGAGGATCGCCGCAGACGCGCGGCTGCTTCGAGAAGCAGGCAGTTGTATCACGTGAGCTTGGCGAATGGGATCCCGTCGCGCCGTGCCCAAAGAGCAAGCTGCAGTTCGACTGGCAGATCCCGAGTTCCTTCGAGGCGCTCGTCGTCGACGTCGTCGTCGCCGTCGATGTCGCCGTCGTCGTTGTCGTCCTTCTCCTCGTCCTCCTCGTTGTCCTCGTCGTCCTCGTCATCCTCGTCATCCTCGTCGTCCTCGTCGTCGTCCTCCTCGTCGTCGTCGTCGTCGCCCTCGTCGTCCTCGTCATCATCGTCATCCTCGTCATCGTCGTCGTCGTCGTCATCCTCGTCATCCTCGTCGTTCCTTCGACTGCCAGATCCCGAGTTGTCAGGGCTCACAAGGAGCTCTAACGTAGTATGTTAGAGCTCCCATGGAGTTCTAACATAGCATGTTAGAGCTCCCATGGGGGCTCTAACATTGCATGTTAGAGCTCCCTGGGAGCTCTAACGTGGCACGTGATACCATGTTAGAGCTCCCAGGGAGCTCTAACATGCTATGTTAGAGCTCCCAGAGAGCTCTAACATGCCATGTTAGAACCCCCTGGGAGCTCTAACCTAGGATGTCGGATCTCCCCAGGGAGCTCTAACATAGCATGTGAGAGCTCCGATGGAGCTCTAACATAGCGCGTTAGAGCTCCCATGGAGCTCTAACATAGCATGTTAGAGCTCCGACGACGCCCTCATATACGAGGTCAGAGCTCAGTTTATCTCACTAGCCTTCATGTTATGTCTCACACCGAGTTCTAACAAGGGAGGTTCCACCCTTCCCCCGAGATGCCGTCGTCGTGCCCTCTATCCCGCCCTTCCCTCCAGGGGGAGCTCGGTCGCCGTCGCTCACCTCTCCCCCATCCGCCCCTCTCCGCAGGTGGTGCTCGGCGACCCCGGCTGCGTGGAGATGGCGGCGGACCCCCACGGCAGGTTGAAGAAGAAACTGCGCTACAGTCCGACCTGCGATGACCTCGGAGCACGCACGCCCGCTTACAGAGCGGTAGACGTTTTCTTGGGGAACTAGCGCTACTCAGAGGACCTGGACATGTGGTCCATCTGGTGCCTGATGGCGGAGTTGCACACGCGCAGGGTGTTGTTCCAACCAGAGCCTTGCGGCGCGCTCGGGCATCCAGGGGGGCGCCCGAAAGACTTCGCGGTTTTCTCCAGGGAGGTCTTGGGGATCCCAGGCAAGGAGCCAGGGTCGGGAGACTTCTACGATTACGAGGACCAGGAACCCGCCCCGCGGCTGGACAACCTGCCTTTCTTTAAGAAGTGGTTCAAGCGGTCGGGCGAGGATCGGCTAAAGGCTGAAACAGCGAAGGCACTCGACGGCCGAGGACGCTGGCCCGTTGCCGAACTTGCAGACTGCCCCCCAGACTTGTTGAAGGCCACCGAGAGCTGCCTGCTTTGGCACCCTGGCGCCAGAGCGAAAATCAGCCGTCTAAGGGCGCGTCGCTTCCTGCAGCCGGCTGGCGCCCAGCTCGACGCGCGCATCTCCATGGCGCAGGGGAAACGGCGCGGGCACGATAGCGGAGGCGGAGCTGGACCCAGACTTGCTCCGCTTCTTGCAGAGAGACCCGCGCTGGCAGAATTTGGCCAAGGAGCGCTTGGACACGGGGGCAACCGTCTCCAAATGCGTCCGAGGCGACGAGGCGGCAAATGGCTTGAAAACAGAGGTCGCAGGCATCGTGGACGACGAAAGCCCCCCGAAGTGCCGCAGCCTCAACAAGGGCGGGAATTTGCAGATCACACCCTCGCCCCACATGGCCGCCTTCGTGCGAGCGCTGCGGAAGAAGATGCGCCCGTGGCTGCGACAGCTGGGAGACAAAATGCGCGAGGCTGTCAAAGCCGACGGTATGCCACCTGCCATCGTCGAGCAGAACGGAAAGCCCATCATGACAGAGCACTTCGCCGACAACGCGTTCGCGTACGCATCGATCCAGCTCACGCAACCAGGCGCACGGGACGATGGTTGGCACACAGATGGCGGATGCTCCTTGTTGCACGCAGCCGTGACGCTTTTCGGGGCGCGCTCCGTGCAAGTGAGGATCCCAGGGGTCCTGGGGGCACATGATGGGGCGTCGCCCTCGAACACAGCCTCCTGCGGAGGGGTCGTCACCATCGAGCAAAGCCTGGGTCCTCCTACATGGGCACCCTGTCCTCCCTCGAGCACAACGTGCACCATCACGCCTCCGCGGACTGCCAGGACTGTTTCGCGACCCACCACGAGCTGCAACAGCGCGTAGACGACAGCAGGCTGCAGATCGCCGTCATGATCCGCTCCGACGTCTTTCGGGAGTTCAGGGCGCGCAGGATCGACGCCACGCCTGGCCCGAAGGAGTTCTTCAACGTCGTGAACCACGTCGTGGCCGGTCACCTGGCGCGGGTCCCCGTGGCGCTGCCCGACCTCGCGGAGGTGCTTGACGAAATGCGGTGGCCCGCTTCCGCGGAGGCTGTGGTGCTTTCCGATTCCGATTAGGCTGCAACAGTATCCGAATCCGATTAGACTGCCACAGTACTCGGCACTGCCCGCGCAGTCCGACAGAAGGTTATCGTCATCCTCATCATAATCAGCATCATCATCTTCACCGCCATCATCATCGCAATCATCGACTTCAACAGCATCGTCATCATCATCGTCAGCATCAACACATTCACGCCGCCATCATCGTCATGCGGGTCATGATTTAATCATCAGCATCGCTACATGATGATGACGATGACGACGAGATGATGATGGATATTATGATGATGGCGATGATGCGGAGATGGTGATGATGATGGCGATGACGCGGACGAAGATGAATATCATGACGACGAAGATGACGATGATGATGACGATGATGCAAAAACCGAGTGAGTCAGTTGAGCTCCAAAACCCCGCCCTAAAGACAGCCAGATTGCGATCGAGCGTTGACGAAGGCACAGTATACAGTAGCTTGCGCAACACACACACTACTTGAGATCGATCATTGTCGACACGTACAAGCGCGCACACGCGCCCAGACGCGCGCGCACACGCGCACTCTTTTTGGCGCCGCGGACCTGACGGCGGAGGTCATCGGGTGGCTGGAGGGCTAACCGCACCAACAGCTCAGTATCGATAAAGGTTTGAGCCCATCCTAATGTTCAAGGGAGGAGAACAGGAGAGGCGGTGGCAGTGGCAGATGATGATGATCCCCTTTGCCGCAAACGTGCCAGCCACTGGCTGGTCCTCCAGGTCTTCTGCCATTCGCAGAGGCTGTCGCCGCCCAGGCAAGGCCTCTGGGAAAGGGGTGGGAAGGGGCCCTGTATGGTCCCCAGGAGGGAAAGGCTTGTGACCCCGCGGGGGATGGGAGAGAGTGGGAGAAAGACGGGCAATCACCAGCAGGAGCAAGGAAACGGAAACCCTAACCGATCTCGGGGTGTGGTAAGTCATGCGTTTACCCAACCATCCGAGCTAACCGCACCAGCAGCTCAGCATTGATCGTGGTTTGCCATGAGCCCATCCTAAGGTTCAAGGGGAAGGAGAGGAGAGGCGGCGGCAATGGCGGTCAGGTGATGATGACCCCCTTTGCCGCAAACGTCCCGGCCACTGGCCGGTCCTCCGAGTCTTCTGCCACCCACAGAGGCCTTCGCCGCCCCCCTGCCTCTCACCCGCCGGCGCGCCCCTTGCCATGCGGGTTGCGCTGTGCCTCCAGCCGGCGCTGGCGCCCTCGCGCCTGGCGCCTGGCGGGCGTGCGATGCTGAGATCGCCGTGGTGCTTAGGGTCCGCTTAGCATGGAATGAAGTTGGATAGCTAAGTACGTTAGCTATTCCAGTTGGTCGAACCTTCCTTTCTAGTGAATTGAACGGTTCTAACCTACTTGGCAGTTTCCGCTAACATACTTAGAAAGTGATTGTTAAGTTAATTCTAAACAAACAGTAAATCATTTCTGGGCTGCGCCCGCGCGCGCCCTCTTCCGAAAACTTTGCCCAACCCCTGGCCACTACCGACCATTGCCGCGCGAGCATGCTCGCGCGGCGATCGGTGCCCCCCCCATACGAATACGGACGACGTGAAAGCGTGACAAAGCAAATCGCACGTTGGGGTGGATTCCGAGCTCTTGTTGCACATGCTTTGTTGGTTTGCCACAGAAATTGGCGCTTACGTTGGTTATCGCGATGTAAGCGCTCCATTATTCTCGGCGCTGCTTACAAATCTGCGCCTCCAACCCCGTGTCATCCCCATCCCCCTGTACCTTCCCCAAGGGAGCCAAACGGAAGATAACGCATTCGGCGGAATGGATGGGGGGGAGCATGGTGGAGGTTGGAAAGAAGGTCGTACGGTTTTTGCAGATCATGGCGCGCAGACAATTTCACATATGCGCAGTGGACGGAAACACAACACGCGACACCCCACCGTCTCTAGCAACAAAAGAAACTAAGTTGACATTTGCTCTGCTACTCTGCTACTCGCAACGCGACCCTTCGCATCGCGATTGCGATGCCCCTCTCAAGGACTGATGCACGACCGACAATATCCGTCAACCCGAGCGCGAAACCAAACTTCAGCAACGCCACCATCGTTCATCATGACTACATCGCCCTTGCACACAGCCCTATGGCTGACGACGCACGTCGTCGATGTCACAATGTCCCTCGCGCCAACGACTGACTCTTTCGCAGCAGCCTTCATGCGAGCGGGCGCGGGGACAGGATCTCTGAGTGAGGAAAAAACAAAGGCTCCTGTATGTCGGACAAATGTTGGCACGCCATGTCTTCCGAAACCCCTTTAGAAAATGACGTCGCGTTGTGTCTTGGGCCGCGCATCCGTTTCAAGATTCTGTGCTTCCGTTTTTGAACGAATGCGTTTAGTAAAAAACCAAAGTGCTGCAGCATGCTGGGCAGCATGCTTTGCTTAGGAGGTGCCAAAGAACCACCATGGGCCGCATAGTCCGCGCGCAGGAAACGAAGAATCGCGCCCTCCAGCTGCTTCGGCGTCACGCCTTGGTTGACAATAGATAGCAACATAACCAATTCACACAACCATATGCAGCTGGTAACTTCTTGGGCGCAGCGGCCAGTAGGCACCACAACGCCACGGAAGTATTGCAACACGAGCGGCATTGCCGAAAACACTTCGGACGTTGACCCCCCGAAATTGCCGTCTGGCACGTCCGCCCCAGAAGCGTGCCCCCGGGGCCACTGGAACGAACTCGAGTATGCCCCCAGTTGTGCACAACCCAAGTTATGTTTCCCCAGCAAGCACAGGAGTTGCGTCATTTCAATCCCGACAAGGCCTCCAATAAACATTTTGTGTATCCAATCAAACATTGTGATTGATACAAGACCAAGGGCGAGAATCGGACACAATAATGCGTTGTTGTCGCTGCGGTTGAACCCGTGCTGCATTTGCAACTCGTACAAGCTTCCAGCTGCCACCCCGCGTGAAACATCGTGGAGCCGCTGAAGAGTGCCACGGACCGTTGCGTCGGTGCGCAGCTGGAACTTCTGCGCCTCCAACGAATTCATCGGTTGTAGCCCGCCCGTCGCGTCGGGCAGCCACGGGCACCGAATATTACCACGTTACAGCAGAGCGGACACATTTTGTGGCCCGCGTGGCCTTTACAAAGGGTCGACTGTTTGTGGGCCAGCAAGTCCTGCGCCATTCCAAACACTTCGCCGAACACGAGCGCAGGTGCATTGAAACCCAAATGAATTGAAGCGCCGTGCCTCATATCATGAGGATAGTGGAACAAAGTTCTTAACTGGACCTTGAGAACGTGGCTGAGGCCACCATCAATATTGGTAACGTCCGTTGCTCTCAAAGTCGTCCACGTGAACCATGCGTCCTCGCAGCTCAGCGCGGCGATGGGGAAGTCGGCGATCGACCACACCGGGTGCGTCTTCCTTTCGTTGCGGTCATTTAGTTGTTGTCCCGGCGTCATTTCGCCCGAGTAGACGATTAGCCGCAGCTTGCCACCACGGTGGGACAGCGTCTCCGCCATGAGCTTTCTGAATTCGGTGGAGTCCTTGCAAGCGACGTGCAAGAACGCCAAGGGATTCTGCGCTGGAATTTCGAATGTACCACTGCTCTCCAATTGAATTGGCACAACATCAACTAACTTCCCACAAGGTGTCATTTCGCTGCATGTATCCTTGCGCTGGCGCCGACGCGTGGTGGCACTTATGGCGTTTGGGATGCCCATGTCACGAACATCCCGCAGAACTTTAGCCAGCGCCTCATTGGTGACGTGGCTCTGTCGCCTCAAAACAATAACCCTTCGTCTCTCGGACATGGAGCCAAACCACGGGAGAACGGGTGCTGACGGCGCGACGGTAATATAGGCGCAGCTCATCGAGATTCGCACGCGCCATGGAAAATTTGACGTTGCGCGCAAGCGCGCACCCACCAGTTTTGCACGACGGCTTGGTACGAACGTTGCGAAACGCCCAAAGACCCCATGCACGATTGCTGACACTAGAACGAAATGGAGCATGTCCGTGCAGCCGCTGCTGGTAGAGAGGTCGACTGTGGGATGGATCATGAGATCGGTCGGGAGGTCGATCGTGAGATCGATGGGGGCCGACCGCGACATCGGGCATGGGATCGAACGTGATATCGTTCGTGCGTTGGTCATGACATCGGTTGTGAGATCGATGCTTAGATCGATGCGAGATCGGCCGTGATATCGATCGGGAGATCGATTGTGGGATCGGCAGCGCAATCGATCGGGAGGTCGATCGTGAGATCGGCGGGGGGGGGGGGGGCGGGGGGCCGATCGTGAGATCGATCGTGAGATCGAAAGTGAAATCTTTCGTGCGATCGACAATGACATTGATCGTGAGACGACAGAGCAATCGATGCGAGATCCATCGTGTGATCGATCGTGGCATCGATTGCGTGATCGATCGCGCGATCGATAGTCAGACCGATCGGGAGGTCCGTCGGCTGAGGCGTCGGTTCCTCCCCGCCCCCCCTCAACCTCCTCATCGCCTGAAGTGTAGTTGTATCCTACAACTAACGCGTGGCCGCCTCCCTCCTGCGCGCCCTCAAGCCGCCCCTTCATGCTCCTTCTCCTCCTGTCTATTCTCCTTCCTCCGCTACCCCTCCCTTCTGCGCATTGCACGCCGCGCGGGGGAGAGGGGGCCCAGGCCATCACCGTCCAAAAGGTGACACCAGCGCAAACGGAAGCCTCGAACATCTGCTCCCGACACAACCCCTTTCTTAGGGTCTATGAGGCAGGATTTCTGCTCCCCCCATCCCCCCCCCCCCGCCACTGCCCCATCCTTCCCTCCATGTTTTTTTTCACTCTCGCGGGTCATGCAAAGCCGCGCTTGCGTCTCAGACACATCAGTGCGGCACAGTTGGATGCGCATCGCACTCGCGCTGCTCATCTCCAATCTGACGCTCGGTGTTTGGATCGAGTGCTTAAGCTTAGTCGTGCAAAAACCCATCCGGGGGCAGACGGCGGAGGTAGAGGAGGTGGAGGAGAAGTGGGAGGAACTGACGGAGCAAGAGGAGGAGCCAGAGGAGGAGGAGGAGGAGGAGGAGGAGGAGGAGGAGGAGGAGGAGGCTGAGGAGGAGGGGGAGGAGGACGATGAGGAGGAGGGCCGCATCGCCGATGCATCGGCGGTGCATCGGCGATGCGGCTCGATGTGGGGCCCAATTTCCTCCACGCCGACGTCGTGGATGCATCGCCCATGCATCGCCGATACATCGTCGATACATCGCCGATGCATCGCCGATGCGGCGGGATCCTCCGACCCCGTCTACCCGGACCCCATCTAGGGGTCCGTTAATCGCATCCCGTGTCTTTGCGCCAGAAAGGGCGGCAGATCAGCGTGCGACGTTGTCTCGAATTCAACGCATGTGCGAGCCATCGAACGCAACGTGATGGCGAGCACGCTCGCCACTGAGAAGACCCAAAAAATCTCGCACCTGCGAGGCCATCCGATCACGCACCCTGCTTGAAGCACTTGTTCCAGCAGTATCCCGCCGCCTTGTACACGTCCTTCAGCAGGGCAGCGGTCTGCGCGGACGTCGCGCCAGCGTTGACGCAGGCGGTCTTTGCAGCGCAGTAAGCCCTCGAAGTGAAAGCGTTGCGGCTGTGCTGCTCGTCGGGATGCACTTGAAGTACACCTTGAAATCGGCCAGCACGGGGGCCTTGCCCTTGGCCTTGCCGCTGGCCTTGCTGACGCTGGAGGTCTTGCCTTTGCCGTGCCCCTTGCCCTGGCCGGAGCTTTTGGCCACTGCTGCGACTGCTGCCTTGCCCGCCTTCTTGGTGACCTTCGCCTTCGGCGCTCTGGCGGCCTTCATGGCGGGCTTGCGGAGCTTTGCCTCGGTCGCGGCAGCCTGGAGGCGCATCTCCATCTCTGCGACGGCGTCGGCAGCACCAGCCGAGGCCAACGCCAGACCAGAGCGATCGTCATCCTTCGCAGCATCAGCTGGCGGCTGACCGTTCTCGAGAGCGAGCGCTGCCGGCGCGCCAAAGACGGCGGCCGCAGCTCCAGCCATGGCCCTCGCCTCTGCAGCGAGGATGCCACGGTCGTCTCGCTTGGCAGCGGCGCCTGCGGGGTTGAAGAACGTCAGGCGTGGACCTGTGCTCGTGCCCCCCATGGCCTGCTGGGCGAGCTAGCCGATCGGCGCCAGCGCCTGCTGCGCAATCTCGCCTAGCTGCAAAGCTGTCGCACCATGGGGAACGATAGCAGACGTCGCGGCGCCCCGGGTGTCACGGAGGCCCATGTGGGTCTTGCGGCAGGCGAAGTTCTTGGCGACCTCTTCCAAGTTGTCCAACTGAAGCGGCGTTGGGAGTTCATCGCCGCACGCGAACCGCTTGGCGTCATCCGGCAAGAGATTGGGGTCGGCGGGGTAGTTCTTCACGTGAGGAAGGGGGTGCCGCGTGTCCTGGTCTTTTTTGGGGGAGGGTCAGGGGCGCACCAGACAGCGCGCGCTGCGGCCCCACCGAGGGCACTGCCGTGGCCTGGATTCACGAGCACGCCACACGGCTCAGGTGTGGCACCCTGGTGAGACTGCCGCCATTTCGGCGCGCCTCTCCTTCGCGGCAATCCGGGCCCGCAAGGCGGCCATGCCGTCGGCCGCGGGGGCGGCCTCGCTGGCCTGCGGCTGCGGCGGGCGGTGAGCCAGCCAGTCGGCCAGGAGCTGCTCGTCGCGGGCTGCCGCCAGTCGCTCGGCGACTCTGGCCTTCTTGGCCCTCTCCTGGCGCCAGACCATAGCCGCGGGCGCCGCGGCGACTGCCGGTCTGCCGAGCGCGCCGCCAGCCGAGTCCCGGGCGGCGCTCGGCGCGGCGCGCGGCGGGCGGGCCCTCGCCGCGCTGAGCCCGCGGGCGTCGCCCGCAGGCGCGGCCTTGCGCTTGCAGCCGCGTGTGCGCCGCGGCCGCCCCGCCTCGGAGTCCCTCACGTACTGCCGCTTGGCCCCGGGGTCCACGGGCGTCAGGGTGTCGAGAGGGCACCGGTTCGCGTACGCGGTGGCCCGCCCGATCCTCAGGGCGGCACCACCTCCTGGATCGTCTTGGCGATGCGCTGCTGGGCATGGCAGGCAAGGGTCGGATTGCGCAGAGCCGCGAGCTGGATGATCGCCCCCGCTCGCTTCAGGATCTGCTCTGACGGGCACACCATGCCCAACCCGTACAATAATGATACCATTTTGCGGACCGCCGTGTGCTCGTCGATGGCTTCTGACGCGAAGGCGTCGTGAAGGGCCTGGGTGACGTAGCGCTTCAAGGTCGGACAGTATTGGTTAGGGCGAGCCCCGCCAGAGGTGGCTGGCGGCTGCATGCTTTGGTTGAGGGCGGCCAAGCTACTGACTCTCTGCTGCGGTGTCCACGGCCCCGCAGTGACCGCCGCCGTAATGCGAGTCGCACCCGTCACGTCGACGCCTCGCGTCTGCGCCAGTCTCGAGGCGAGAGCGGATGCTTGCGCCGCCGTCGCGTCAACTCCAGCTGCATGCTGAGCGCGGACGAACTCGCGGCGGGCAGTCGCTTGGGCCACGACGGCGTCTGCCGCGGCGACCTGATACGCCGCCTGCATGGCGAGAGCTGTGCTGTGTGAGCGGTCAAGCACGGTGCGGTAGAACTCACGATGGCAGCTACAACAGCTACAGGACAGGAGAGGGATAACGTGGAGTGCGAGGAGGAAGGGAGGGGGGAGGTGGCGATTCGTGGGGAGGCGGTAGTGCGATGCACATGGACATGCACGGCGCGAGCATGCTCGCGGCCGCGTGCGCATCATATCCCCCCGCTCACACGCATGGCGTCGACCAGCGATGTCGTGCACTTTGCCGCGACAATTTCACTGGTGGCAGGGCCGTGTTGCATTGACCTAGAGGAAGCCCGTTTGGGCCCTTTTCTGGCGGAAGTAACAATGTTGGTAAGCCCATCCTTGACATTGCGACCCGCTTGTGGTGGAAACGTATTTGGATTTGCACTGAGAATCAGCGCGAGAAGCATCACTGGAATTACCCCGAGAAACAACGCCAAAGGGGCCACTGTAACCCCCCCAAGAAGCAACGCCAAAGGGACCACTGGAATCCCCCCAAGACGCAAGAGACCACTGGAATCCCCCCAAGAAGCAACGCGCAGGGGCAACTGGAATCCCCCCAAGAAGCAGCGCCTAAGGGACCACTGGACCCCCCCCCAAGAAGCAAGGGGCCATTGGAAATCCCCCAAGAAGCAACGCGAAGGGGCCGCTGGAACCCCCCCAAGAAGCAGCGCCAAAGGGACCACTGGAATCCCCCCAAGAAGCAGGGGCAGGGGACCACTGGAATCCCCCCAAGAAGCAACGCAACGGGACCACTGCAACCCCCCCAAGAAGCAATGACCTCGGCGTGGGCCCCAACGTGGGCCACTTGAATTCACGCATTTCACTGCGTGGTCTTGGCCCCATAGCGGGCCACTTGAATTCGCAAGTGGCCTTGCGTGGCCTTGGCCCCCGTCGGGGCCCGAGGGGCACCCGAGACAGCTCCCATCGAGGTCCTCGAGCCACTGGGAGATCTCATCCACGCGCGATGTGCGATGATATCTGCAAGCAGTTTACCGTGGCCGTCGCGGGCCCCCCTTGGCCCCCGCGCGAAGGCGCTGGGGTGGGCCCATGAGGAATGGAATGGAATGCCCGAAGGGAAGTGCACAGCACTAAACAATCCCTCTTTAAAGCGAACCTGAGGAGGAAGAGAAGGAGGAGGGGGAGGAGGAGGAGGAGGAAGGTGGAGGAATAGGAAGGAAGAGGAAGAGGAGGAGGAGGAGGGGGGAGAGGAGGAGGAGGACATGGAGAACTAGGAGGAGGAGTGACGTTAACAACTACTCTTGGATTAGGGGGGGGAGGGGGAGAATGAAGAGGGAGAGGGGGAGGGGGAGGAGGGGGGGGAGGAGGAGGAGGAGGAGGACGAGGAGGAGGAGGAGGAGAAGAAGAAGAAGAAGAAGACGGAGAAAGAGGAGGGGGAGGAGGAGAAGGAGAAGATGGTGTTATCAATTCGCGTTGGTGAAAATGGCGCTAACAAATCCTGCGGGCGAAAATGGCGATCACAAATCGTGCGGGCGTCCGCGCTAACCGCAGCAACTCCTCCTCGTGGCCCCCGTCTCATCCTCCGCCTCCCTGGGGGCTGGGGCGCTCGTCCTCTTGGCCGCTATCATTGGCCATGTCGGCCTTGCGTGTGCTCATCGCGCGGCACCGCCAGAGAGAGAATCTTGGGATCGTCGTTGAACCATCTTTGAGTCATCTTGGGGCCGCGTGATACACTTGACCACGGGTCAAGTGTGTCACGTGACACGCTTGACCGTTGGCCAAGTGTATCACGACATCGTTGGTCATGGTTGATGCACTTGGCCATTGGTCAAGTGTATCACGCGATGCGCTTGACCGTTGGTCAAGTGTATCACACAGCGTCTTGGGCGATCTAGATCCATCCTGATGTGGCGCGATGTGCGACGATGCTGGCGTCGGCGACGACGCGGGTGATACGCGTGGCCTCGTCGGGCCGATTGCGTGGCCGAGGTGGGCGGCGGATAACGCATCAGCGCGCGGTGTATGCGTTGTTTTGCGCCGCCCTGCGCTCAAGCAACACTTGCCCCTAGCTCCGCGAGCGCTTTCTTAAGGCGCTTCTGCTGCACTATGCGCCCCGCTCGCATCTTCACTTTGCGGGTGTTCTCTTTGGCCGACGGCGCAGGGGCGGCAGTGCCCGAGCTGCCGCCGCCGCTGGCCAAGCCCTCCACCTGCGGCGCGGCTACTCGACGACGAAGGCAGCCAAGAGACACCGCCATCGCCAACGATCGCCTTTGTCGCTACCCTCGCCATCAACTGGCAGGGAGGACGACGACAAAGGCGATCGCTGGATGGGCGAGGTCACTTGGTTGCCGCAATCGTCGAGTAGCCCCGGCTGGCCCCGTCATCGCGCAAGCATTTCAGGACGCTGATGACCTCGGCCTTCGGGACGTGCCAGGTTCCGTCGGCCCAGCTCTGCGCGTGGTGCCACTCGACGTCATGCCAGCTCTGCGTCTGCCAGTCCTGTTCGTGCTGCCACACGTCGTCGCACCAGCCCTGCCAGCTCTGCTCGTGCTGCCACTCGTCGCCGTGCCAGTCTGTGTTCTGCCAGCTCTGCTCATGCTGCCAGCTCTCGCCGCTGTTGTCATGCGGCTCCTGGTGTGTGCTACCCTCGTCGCCTGTCAGCCAGTTCGTGCCGTGCGCCTCGCTGTCGTTGCCGTGCTTCTCGAGGTCGGGGTGCTTCTCGACGGCAGCACCACCGCTCTCTGCGCTTGCCTCGGCATCGCCCCCCCCCCCGCTTGAGGGACTTGTGCGGCCGTGGTGCCTTCGTCTGTGAAGGCGCCCGACCTGCCGTCGGATGCGGAAACGGCATTGGCCATAGCGTCGGCCCAGGCGGTGGCCCCAGCCCAGGCGGCGGCGCCAGCGCGGGGCGGGCGGCCGACTGCGGCGGCCGCCAGTTCTTCGGAAACGGCAGAGGTGGCTTCTTCGCACTCGGCAAGGTCGCCGTTGGCCCGTTAGCTACCTTGTCGGAGGACCGCTCTGACCAAAGGGTCGTCGTACGCCGACTTCCTGCGGTCGTCCATGAGGCCGTGCCACGGCGCGCGGGCGCGGGCCTCGACGAGCCCGGCGAGCCCGGGCCTGAACGGCAATGTGGCACGGGCGGTGTTGGTGGTGATGTTGGCGCTGGTGGCTCTGATTGCTGAGGACCCATGGGTGCCATTGTATCGTCTGTAGTTGGGGCGATGGTGGTGATGAGGGTGGCGATAGTGGTGGTGATGATGATGATGGTGATGATGGTGATGATGATGATGATGCTGTTGATGATGATTGTGGTGATGGTACTGGTGGTGATGGCGGCAACGGTGATGGCGTGCCCGCGGTGATGGCAGTGCGAGCACGCTCACGCGCCAGGTTTTCATGTTTTACCGTGCGTCGGTGCACGCGCATACCCCATTGCGCGAAAAACGCGCCCACACTCCTCGCAACGGCGGGCGATGCAGCGTGCATGGGCTCAGCTGCGAGCACGCTGCGCAGCATCAAATAACGCGAACTCGCTCGCGCCCTGGGCGTGGCAGAAGACGACGGGCGCGTGCGACATCACGGGCTGGTCTCGAGCTCCTTCGCGTCGCCGCTGCATCGAAACTCCGTCATCTCCTGTGCCAACGCAGCCACTGCCGCATTGGCGGCTGCTTGGGTGTCCTCAGGGTCGTCATGCCGACGGACTGGCTGGGTCATCCTCGTGACTTTATTGTCGTCCTTGGACCTGTGCCTGAAGAACGCGCAGTGGCGGGCTGGCCACCAACGTATTCCGGAATGCTCTACGGTCGGAGTGAACGCTGGCTCGAGGCTGTTGCTGCTTGGGGACATGTTAATGAGCTTCAGGTTCTCGCCCGTGAGCTCTAGCCACGAGACCCCTTGCTTCCGATAGTCTGCCAGCACCCTCACCCTGAACTCCTGGCCGCCCTGACGCGACACTGCCACCTCGCATTGTGAAGCAATGCCGTCGAATAGCTCGCGTCGCGGCCGTTTCGGCAGCGATGCCAGGACTGCATCTGGGCCCCCATAGGGGGTCATCCTCTACGCTAGCGCTCGCCATCGCCGCGTCGACCGCGTCGTTGTGGAGGGCCAGCAGCGCGCCGAACATGGTGAAATTGTCAGCGACAAACTTCTTGAATCCCCTGTCTGACCTGCGCATCTGGATGTACGTGCAGCCGCCGCCCTGCTTCGGAAGATGCGCGCGAGTCATCGCCCATGCTGGCTGCCACGATCGCCAGACGATGCTGAAATATCTGGGCAAGTCTTGAGCGCAAACGCAGCGTCAGGATGGGACTTGAGACAAGGCCGCGAACAACCCCAAGCCCTCTTGACACCAACACTGCCGCCGCGAATGCGGGCGAACCTGGTCAGGTCCAGCGCAACCTACTCCGGTTAACACCGAATGCTGGCAGGCAATTGCAGCTAGAACGGCAAACGACAACACTGAGTTTAAGACGCGTCGCTTTCAGTTGCGCGTGAGCCCTTGGATGCGCGTGCATTCCAAGCCCTCGACACCCTCCATCTTCGTCTTCAGATTTTCCCAGGCGCTGGGGGTGTGCGACTTTACGAAGTAGAAACCTTTCGGGGTGCATTGAATGGTAAGCCTCCGAAGGGTGTTTGGTTATGGACGCGCAGTATCACACGTGTAGGTGGGTGCGCATGCTCACGCGAGAGGGTCGCATACATGTGCATGCGTGCGTGTGCGAGTGTAAATACAACTACACGGGCAGAAGCTCATATGCACGTGCTTGCAGACACGGGCACGTATGCCTGGCATCGCGCGTGGGTGTACACGCTGGCAAGTTGGGGCAGCCTAGCGATACATATCGTTGTGGGGCTGAGTAGTGAGGGGGATATGTTTCCACTCGCGGCGCAGCGCTGCGGCGGGCGCACAATCAGCAGCAACCTGGCGGCGAGGTTGTCGCCCTGAGCCTCAGGGCGTCGAGAAGACTGTGCCGATCTCTAATCCGAGCCCTGCGGGTAGCCGTCGCCATGCACGACAGACGAGTGATGCTTTGGCGTGCTGGCTGCCACCATGTCGACTGAGGCAGCCGCTTCCGCCTCGGCGAAGGGGTTCTTGTTCCTCAGATGCTGTTCCTCTAACTTGCTCTTCACCTGTCTCAGCTCCTCGGTGAGCTTCGAGTTCTCGTTCAGGAGTGTGGTTGCATATAATGCAGCCTCGTTCTTCTTGGCGGTCACGCGGGTTGCTACTGTCGTCGCCTCGTCCCGTTCACGCCCGTGCGCCGCTGTATGCGTCCTGGGGGCCTTCGTCCATTAGTTCTGGGATCTGGTGACATCCGCCAGGCGCTCAGAGACGTTCTGGTTGCGCTCGTCGTCGCGGCGGCGCGCTACCGCCAACTTCTCGGCCCACTTGAGGACATCTGTCGACGCCCGAAGGAGGTCGAAAGCCATCTTCTCGGTTTGTGAGAGAGCCTCCTGCTCCGACATGATCATTCCGTAGTCCGAGCGGCTCCTAGACCGATCCCGGTTGGCTTCGGGCATGGTGGCGCGCCGTGCCGCGTCAGATGCCTGAATCTTTGCTTGGGTCAGGGTTGCTGGACGGGCAAGCGTGGTGAGCGGCGACGACTCGCGAGCAAGCTCGAAAGCGGCGGTGAACAAAATAGAGGTTCGAACCATGCGACAATACAAGTCGCCACCGACATGCTTTGCCGATCGCACGTGCATGTGAAACATAGAGCCTACGCGCAATCGTGCGATCCTAGACCATGCTCTCACTGACACGCGCGCACACGTATATGTATGCGCGCACATGTGCAACTACAAATCTTGCTAGAGTCCAACTCGCTCCGTGCACTAACCACGACGCATCTCCGATGCGATGAACGACCTTACTGCGTTAATCATGTACTGCGACACTACACAAATTTGAGCTCCTGTCAACCCTGGCGTTGCACCTTGCGCGAGCACGCCTGCGCGAGGACTCGCTGCCCGAAACTGATATGCAGCAACGGCGTCCTGGTATGCCTCCCCCGCCCCTCCAATTCCGATTGTCGTCCTCCTCCTATCACCCTTTGGTTCAGGCCGTCCTTCTCGCCCCCCTCCCTCCCATCGGCCCCTTTACCTCCCACCTGTTTTACTGCGCGGGCCTGCAGTGGCACCGCGCATGAGGTATTTGGAAAGTGCGTGCACTGCGTGCACAGGAACAAGCTAGCCCCTCTTCGCAACCTTTCTCGGGCTGGGGTTCGCGGGGCCCCTCTTGACCGGCTTCGGAAGGGACGTCGTTGACATCGCGGCCCTGGTCTTTTCGAAAACAAGCTCTCGCTGCCAGCCTTGATGTCGGTGGCATCGGTCAAGCACGGCACCGCCGCGCGCGCCGCCTCCGACTCCGGCTCACAGCGCAGCGAAACTTCGATCACCTTCGACGTCATGTTCTGAGAAGTGGAGTCGGCGACAGAGCGAACGCACCAGAACGGCGCGACAAAGGGCTCTGGCACCCTTGCTGTGGACCCAGACGCGACGTCCTTCAGGCCAAAGCCGGCGCGGGGCATGGCGCAAGCCTTGTAGATGCCACCCTGCGCGGCCCACAATTCCACTGAGCCCGAGGGGGGGGCCTTACCCACCACCAACGACGTAGAGAACGGAACGATCGTCAGCTTGCCCTTCGGGATCCTCTCTGTCGCGAACACGCCCTTCGCGGGCTTCAGTTGGATGTCGAGGTCGTCGTAAGCATGCTCCTTCACGGCGTGGAAGAGGGCAGACCGCGCGACATTCTTGGCGCACTCCGCTTTCACCTCGCTATGCTCCAAGACAGAACGGACGGCACTCAGCGCGATGATCTTCTTCGGCTCCTCGGCCTTCACAACCCATTCGTCCACCAAGGCTGCAGGGGTGAGTTTGGCGATCTTCTTTCTGTCGTCGCCGATTGGCTTGAGCAGGCACTCCTCGTCGATCTTCTCCACTGCGAACGCGCCGACGACGCCCTTGTCCTTGCTGACGACGCGCGCGCCCACCTCGAAGCCGAGCGATAGCAAGGTCCCCAGCGCGACCTTCTCGCCCTCGAACTCCCCGGCGTCGCTGGACGCCGAGCTCGCCGCAGCGCTCGGCGCTGCATGCTGGCCCCACGGCGGGGCGGCCTACGGCGCGCCGCCCACTGCAGCGACCGCCAAAACCACGAAGTCATTGCACACCTCGCGCACGGATTTGAAGGCCACGCGTGTCTCCACCTTCTTGTTGCGCACGTGCATCGCCAATTTCACGCCGAACTCGCCCTCCAACTTCGCGAAAAGCGGCCCGCTGAGCCCGCGCGCCTCCAGCCACGCCTTGCCCTCCCGATGCATCTGGCAGGCGTCCGCGACCGCCTGCTTCGCCTTGGCCATCTGCGACGCGTCCGCGGAGCAAAAGAGCTTGCATTCTCCCTTTGTCATGGGCGACTTTGGAGCAGCCTGCGCTGCCTTGATACACATCACCACCCAATCAGGATGCTCTGAAAACTGTGCCTCTGTGAACATAGAAACCACACTGAGGGGGGCGTCACGGGATGCACGGAGCTGCTTCGACCTTTCTGGTGGGATAAAAAACGCGCCGACGCTGGCGCCCACCGCTGGTTCGCGCCAGCCGCCGCCCAACCGACATTGCAAACCAAAACAGAATGTTTCGCAATTAAGATGTCGGTCGGGCGGCTCCTGGCGGGGCGCAAAGCGGCGGCGCCGGGGCAGCGCGCATTTCTAACCCCGAGGCCAAGCGCCGAAGTCTCGATGGCGAACTGGAGCCTGACATCCAGCCAAATTTTTCACGAAGGTGTACATGTGCATGGTCTGATTCTTCAACTCAGACATCCGCGCTTCCAAATTCGATGAGATGTCTGCCCGATCGATGCTCTCCGTCGCCTTCTTCTGCGCGAGAGCCATCTGGTGGATCTGCTGAAGGGTCTGCAAGCATGTCAAGTATTGGCGCGTCTTCTGCCCGGCGTCGCCTGCCTCTGCCAAGAAACCCGCTAGGAGAGGGCACCGAGCAACCACCTCATGGCGCCCGACAACCCATTGGAAACCGCCTATTCTCGAACGGAAGGGACATGCTTGGGGGCGCCTCGACCGGCTTCTCCTTGGACAATTTATCATTCACTGAAAACTCTTCTGTGTCCGCCGTGAAGCTCGCGCCCTGCGGGGTTGCCCACGCGCTGGCTGCTGCGCGAGTGCGCGCGGCGGTGAGGGCTCTGACGCCAAGCATCTTGATCGGCGCCGCCAGACCACAACTGCTATCAGCCGCCTTTGAAACTGCACTCAACTGCTCCGTGCCCGCGGGAGGCGGGGCCACCTGAATGGCCCTGGCTTCGGCGTCGCCCAACTCTCTCCACGACCGCCCGCCCATTGCAATTTTACTCTGGAGCCAATGCACGTGCGGAGGGTCGACGATGGCCGAAAACCTATTCCCTGGGCGCGGGCATGTCTGGCTGAAGGTCAAGAACTCTTTGAAAGCAAGGTCCTGCGACAAACACAACTCGATAATCGCATCTGGTTCCGCTTTGCTTCTCGACTCGTTGTTGAGACCATTCGCGATCTTATCGCTGATAACTGGGCACCATTTATCCAAAGCTTCACCATCTGCCTGAGGACAGCTTATCTCGTGCAGTGAATTAAAAGATTACTCTATCGAGGTAGATTGGCAACGAAACACCTCCGGAGAAAATACAAGGCGACGGAAGTGAAGGCGCGAATGTCAAATTGGAAGAGACTGCGCTGGGACATAAGATTGTAGGCGTGTGTAATACCCCCACCGCAAGAGGCACGCTCGCGCGCTCGCAGCCTTCGTAAAGCACATTCAATAGAACGACGTCAGAACTACGCAGGCTTGTAAATTACACACGTCAACGCTGGATTCCCCAAGTGGAAAGGCTTGGAATAAACAAAACAACGATGACAACGATATCATTAAAATGTTTGTGCGCCATCACTATGCACACGTGTGTACGAAACCATCCACAGTGACTTCGTTTTCTGCGGCACGCCGAGTGAGCAGAAGCTACATAAAGCTGGATAGCTACGTAGGTTAACTAAATAGGATGGGGGTTGTTCGACGTAGGTGAGCTAACTGATCTAATTTGTTTTTGCCAGCTATGCCATGTTCTTGGGCGACTCAGTGCTAAGCTGTTTAGTAAGCGGCTTAAGTGACGATGAAGCAAGCCATTTGCTTAGCCCCAGTTATAAGTGGATGCGTCCTAGATTGCTTGCTTATTACTAACTTATACCTAACAGATATGCTAAGTACTAGCCATACTAAGCGAAACATCAGCACCGCGGCGATCTCAATGGCGCCACGGGAGGGGGGCAGCCATCCTGCTGCCTGCCTCCGGCGGCCTGCCGGCCGCCGCTGGCGCTCTGAGAGCGCGCCGAGCGGCAACCCCGTCTGCGCCGCCGGCCGCGGGCGCCCCACGCGCCTCGCCACTAGCGGCTGCGTACTGCGGGCTGGCGTTGCTGCCAGAGCGCTTGGCCCCTGTCTCCTGCTGGCGCGCGCGCCTGGCACTGCCCCTGCTGCCGCGCGGTTCGGCTGCCGTTGGCGCTGTGGGAGCGCGCCGAGCGGTAGCCCGCCTGTCACCGGCAGCTGGCGCCCCGCGCGCCTCGCTGCGCTCTGCTGCATGCTGTGGGCCGGCGCCGCTGCCCGCGCTCTTGATTACGCCTGGCGTTGCACTTGCTGCCGCCCCGCTCCTCAGCTGGCGGCTCTTCCGATCGCGGGGCTCGCCCCCGCCAGATTGGAGGGGGTCCTCGCCCTTCCCCCAGCGCTCCTCGCGTCGGGCGCCGCGCCAACGCCCGGGCGGCTTCGCCTCGACGAGAGCCGCTTTGAGGCGAAGGCTTCGCGAGTTCGTTTCGGAGCGCCTGCTATGGCCCCCGCCGCTCGGCTCGGCTGCCGCGTGGGACGGCCACTCAAGGCCCCTCGGCCCGCGCGGCCGCTGGGAGCACCCGTCACTCCCGGTGCTCCTTCTGGGGGCACGCGGGCTCCCGCGTCACCTCAAACCCCTTGGTGGAAGCCCTGGCGCCAGTGCGTGTACCTGCTCTGCGCCACGCTATAGTGCACGGGTCCCTGCACCCCTGCATCGCAATAGCTCTTCTTTGAGCGCTTCACCTTGCTCACACCTTCCTGCGGTCCGCCCGCGGACTTCTCTCCTCTCATCGGCTTGCTGCTGCAGCGCCACTTGCTGGCGAGCCAGCCCGCCACCGCTGCAGCTGCCAACAGGCCCATCACCATGAGTGCCGGGCCCGCGGGGATTGCTAGGACGAAGTGGAGCCCGTCCTCGGACGGCCGCAGCGCCATCGCGCCGTGCTGCTCGGTCGGGAGCGCGACCGGCCGTTGCTTGCGGCCGCCGCCCGGCCGCTCCTCGGCCGGCGCGCTGCCTTCTCGGGCTCCGTGCCCGCTCCAGCTCCTCCTTCTCCCTGGGCGGGGCTCACCCTCGGCTTGGTCAGCTCTGACGTGTCCTCTGCCACGCGCTGCGCCACGCCGCGCATTGGCTCGTGGGCTTCCCAGAGGTACGAGTGGACCGTGTCCGAGGCCCACCTCCCAAACCTCTTAACCCTCCGGAGGTCGTCGACGACGTGATGCATCGATGTGGCCCCGCCGATCCGCGGGCTGTGGGGCCCTACCTCCTCGCGCCTCATCCCCGCGGCCAAGGCCGCCACCGCCGAGTAGTGCCTCTCGTTTGATGTAGTCGCCGCTGGTCCACCTGAGCAGCGGTTGGCCCTTCTCGCTGCCCCTCAGCCGCTCCCGGAGGTGCTGCTCGTGGAGCTCCAGGGCCAGCACCGGACACAGCGCCGTACCTGTTCGGCATTGGTTCCTCACGCAGCCCACGATGTATTGATCCGTGTTCGAGCCCTTGACGTTGACCACGACCTCCAGGCGTCGTTGAAAAAGACCACGGTTTTGTTGCCAGCGCCCCGGCCCTCCAGGCCCTCGCCGTGCAGTGCGCGTTCGACGCTCCAGCTCCGATCCTGAACCAGGTATTCGGAAGCCCTCAGCATGAAGAAGAGGAAGAATAATAAGAAGAAGGCGAGGTTGAGCGCCAACCACAGCGCCGCCGCGTCCGGGGCCTTGAGCCCGGATGAAGTCCCTGAGCCAGAGGAGCATCCGTGGGGTCACCGGCTTCTTGCGGCCGCTGGCGTGGCTGAGGATATCCCCCTGCGCGCAGGGTTGCCCCAGGACACCTCGAATCTCGCCGATCCACTTGACGAGGTGACCTGGGGGCTTCGCAGTATTTGCGTCATGCCCGTCAGAGAGACCTGCCGCAGGCGCGTGCAACGCGGTGTTCGCTGCGCTGTGCACACAAGCGCACGCACGCACGCACGCGCGCACGCACCCTCGCACGCACGTTCGCACGAACGCGCGCGCGCACGCACGCACGCACGCGTACAAGCACGCGCACGCGCATACGCACGCGCGCACGCACACACACAGACACAGGCACAGACATACAGACACACAGACACACAGACGCACAAACACACAGACACACAGACACCAAGACATGCAGACACGCATAAACACAGACATACGGACACACGCACTTACACAGACACACCCACCCACTCAGTCTTTCACACACACACACACACACACACACACACACACACACACACACACACACACACACACACACACACGCGCAAGCACACGCACACGCCGCACACGTACACGCACACGCACACGCACATACACACATACACACGTACACACACACACGCACACGCATACGCACACACACACACACACACACACACACGCACACACACACACACCTGCACGCACACGCACACGCACACGCACACCTCCCCGATCGACGGGCGTCAGTCCTCGTGGGACGATATTCGCGAGGGAAACATCAACACACAAGCACAAACGTTGATTTCCAGGAACTTGACCTCGGGTCGGCGACCGACTTTTGATCCGTGCCCGTAGTGCTGCCCCCCAATCTGAGCACCAGGGATGGGAATGGCATGGATGGTGCGGCCATTTCGCAGCGAAATGCCAACCCTACCCTCGCAGGTCAAATGTTCAGGCAATTGTATGTTCGGCGGGGGTAGGTTTTGGAATTCGTCGAACGCATGGCAAAGTCCGATCCCTCCCCCCACCTCCCATCGATTCAGGAGAATCGATGGTCGGGGGGAGATTCGATGGTGTGGGGGGGGGGTACGGTTCGGATGCCGCTACCTATCCATGCTGCATGATGGATCCAGGCCTCCACTCCAGCCCTTCCTGGGGGCTGAGACGCCATCGGGGGGCATAGATAAAAACGTCGACCGACCAGTTGCATGATTGTAGAGTACGGCGGGTCCGCGTCGCGTCGACGCGTCAGCGACCCCAGCGCAGGCGTTCAACGTTGAATGCCGCTGCTGGTGGCGCTGGATCGGCGCCTATCAACCGATCCGCTTTACATACGTGTCGGGAAGCAGCGATAGGTCAAGACAGACCGATCCAGGCGATGTCAGAGACCAATGTGCAAGGATTCGCGGCACGAAGTTGCCGTATTTAGGGAGTCGAGGAAGCGCAAACATGGATTTGGGCGCTTTGGTTAGTGGCGGGTCCCGCGTTTCCGTCCATCGGCGGGCTCCGTCGCCAAATCAGGCGGCCGCGGCCTGATACTTCGGTCTTGGATCTGGCGCCCATGTGCCAGATCCAGTCATCCATGTCGGCGCCCGAGGACGAGGTCCCAATCCGTCCTGCCCGGCGATCGGGGCGGAGAAGCCGCGGGGCACGGGCCCGCCGAGGTCGCGCAGTATCCAGGGGGGGCTTCGGCGCCGCAGGCCCTGGTGAAGGGCGGCAGCT
>CAUYUJ010004514.1:297500-317500 GCA_963575745.1 Prorocentrum cordatum
AGGTTTCGGGAGTAGATGCCCGAATTTTCCCTCTGGGCAGTGCTCTTTGGTTGGCCTCGGCGTGGAATCGGCGCCTTTGGTGCTGCAGCTGAGGCTGCGTTGATCGAGGCACTCAGCACCCAGCTTACTCCTCGTTGTTGCAGTGGCTCCGTACGGGACGCACCACGAGAGGCCTCGTCCTTGTTGCCAGCGCGTGACGTGCGAGCTGTGGGCGAGCGCGCCCGTGAGCAGAATGGGCGGGAATGCACTTTCCTTTCAACGACCACTTCAAGACCGACACTGAGGTTTTGACGTCCGTGGTGCAGCCGCAACTGTTTCAGGGGAGCCTCCCTGTGCCCCGTTCGCGGACTCGGTGGAGCCGCTCCTGGATCAGGTTCGTCCTGAGCCGAGACTGGCGTCGCCGTATTCTACTTCCAAGCGCTGCCTGCTTGCCAGCGTGCCTCCCCGCCGTGCCATGGGTGAGTGCCTGCGCAGGGCGTCAGGCGTCCGTGCCCCCCCCCACCCAAAATTTGGGTCTTCGCGTCGGTTTGGAGCGGTCTGGCAGGCAGTCAGTCGCGGCTGTCTTGGGCACGTGGCGGGTACAGTGCTGAGCTGCAGCCTGCCCTGTTCGCGCCTCCGCCGCCGTATGCGCGCGCTGCGCGGGATTTCTGCGGCCCGTCGGTGTCTTGCTCGTCCAGCCATACAGGTTCGGCAGTGGCCGGTACGCCCACTCGTAGCGACCGACTTGGGCACCGAGGCAGGGAACAGTGCTGTTCGACAGCCTGCCATCAGTATCGTCAAACCGATCCCCATTCCCAGTGGACCATGGTATCTCAGCCCCACCGTCGCACCTCCCCAGTTGGGGATATACACTGCAGAACCCGGAAGGAACAGCGTATACCGCAAGCTGGGAGGATAAGTCGGCCAGTGGGATCAAGGCCACGCCAGTGCGAAAAGGTGAAACGATGCTCATGCCCTGCTCGCTCCTCTGCCGCCCTGTTGGCCCCGCACGCGTTGCGCGGGATTCGGCGGCCCATATGAATGTCTTGCTCGTCTCGAACAAGAAACACAGGCATAAAGCATAAACATAACTTTCGGAGCTGCGCGCGGATTTCTTGGATGGGCGCTGCCCCCCCCCAGCCTGGCGCGCAGAGCGCGTCAGGGGGGGTATCAGCGGCGCCGCCAGGGGGTCAGCGCCGATCCGGAAAGTCCGCGCCGACCTCCGAGAGATGATGTTCGTGATGTTTTCTGTTTCCCTAGCGTCCAGCCGGCTGTTCAAACGGTGCATGTGATATTTTGTTCACCCCGGCTTCCGTGCTGGTGACGGGCTGTTGCCAGACGCGGCGCCACATGTCCGAGGCGCAGAGCGCTGCGACGTCCTGCGTGCAGTCCAGTGGCCACTGACTTCCGAGCCCGTCAACCTGTGCCAGAGGCGCGCCCCAAGACGTCGAGGAGCGCAACAGCTCGGCCTGGTTGCTCGTCTGGCGCGGACGGGATGCGAGCGCTGCCCAGCCGCAGCGTCGAGCGCGTGTCCGTTCTCGCCCCCGCCGACGCCGTCGCTGCACGTTGTGGGGTGGCCACGCGTTGGTGTGATGCCTCGAGGCCAGGATGCTGTGCAGTCCTGGTGCCTTTGCCCTGCGCGCTCATGCCCGCAGGTCGGGGGCGGAAAAGAGGGGGGTGATGACTAGGGGGGGGGGAAAATCATGGCGGGGGCCATAATATTTCCCCAGATTTTATGGCGCCTCTTCTTATTTCATTACGTCCCTGGCCCCCCCGCTGTGCCGCGCGCGCACATGCCGCCGGTCATGATTTTCACCCACCCCTCTTGGACACCCCCTTCTTGGCCGCTCCCGAGCAGGAGTCGCGCCTCCTCGTCGATCGGGTGTTCGGCATGCTGGTCACGACTGCGATAAGAAAGCGCTTGCCTCCTTCAGCTCCACTGCCGGCCCTCCCTGCACCGCCCGCGCCTCACCGCAGGGCCTCGACGAGCGAATGGCGCACGCTGGCGCCAGCACACCAGTGTTGTCCGCTGTTCGGTCGGTTCGGCTGCGTCGCAGTAGGCTGCGTTCGGCCGATTCTGCTCGGTCAACTGTGGTGTCGTTGCTGCGTTGCTGCGCCCTTTGGGCCGCCTGTGGTTTCGGCTTCGGTCAGCCACGCGCAGAGGGGGGGTAGGGGGAGGGGGGAAGGCTTCTCAGAAACACCCCTGCTGCTTATAAGGCGCGGGAAGACCGGCGCCTTCTGAGAAGCAGCCTCCTTCTAAGAAGCCTTCCCCCTCCCCCCACACCCCTCTGCGCGCCGCCAATTCGGTCTCGCCGACGGTGCGGTCGGTGTTCGGCGGTGCCGACGCCGTGAGTGTCCCTGCGCTCGCTCCTCCGTGACCGTGATATCGGTATCGCTATGTATTGTTCTAAGAGTGTTCCGGAGGAGGATGAGCAGTAGAAGGAGGAGGAGGAGGAGGCGGAGGGTGAGGCAGAAGAATATTGACGATTGTGGATGGTGGGTGGGTGCGTGGTGGGAGGCAGTCTTCCTTTTCCCCCCATGCCAGGAGATGGTGGAGGCCATCAGGAGGAGGAGGATCGAGGAGGATCGAGGAGGATCGAGGATGATCGAGGATCGAGGAGGAGGTGGATGGAGGATCGAGGAGGAAGAGGAGGAGAAAAGGATCGAGGATCGAGGAGGAGGAGGAGCACTAGGAGGAGGAGGAGGAGGAGGAGGAGGAGGAGGAGGAGGAGGAGGAGGAGGGGGGGGGAAGGGAGGTGGAGGCGCTGGCGGTGATCTTTCTGGCGCCCCCCGCGTGAGGAAAATTCGCACTAGGTGATTGCTGCCTGGGAAGATACCCAGGCGCCCACGGAGCAGCTGCTGGACGCCCATCCAGTTTCGGGGCCTTAATTGAGCCCGCGGGCGCTGAGACACCTCGAGCCTCTCCCTTCCTGCTCCCTTGCAGCCACTCCGCTCCCGTCCCTGTATGTTTGATGTTTGTTCAGCCATCCGCCATCGCCACGACTTGCACATCGCTCACGAACTGGGACAGCCGCGGGGGCGAACAGATGATCGCGCTTCGCGAGTCGCGTTGTGGGCCAGAGCGGCTGCTCCTCTTCCAGGGGGGGCGGCGCGAGGGCGCGAAGATGATCGCGCGCCACGGCGTGATGCGTAAAGTCAGGTGACATAGTTTTTCGCTGCGTTGTTACCAGTCGCTCTGGATGATTGGTGGCTTTCCCTCAGAGCCTGGCCTTCCGTCCGAGCAGCCAGAGCGTCTCTCGAGGGGGCAGTCTCCGCAGTGAGGTTAGCACCTGAAGGGACTCATAGCGAATGGGGAGGGATTGACGCGACACCCTTGCGTCAGAATGCCCTGAACAGTTTTACACACCGTCAGCCTGTTTGATTGCCTGTCTGTCTTTCTGTCTATTTGTATGTCTGTCTGTCTGTCTGTTTGTCTGTCTGCTTGTAAGCCGGGCTGCCTGTCTGCATGTCTGCCTGTCTGCCTGTCTGCCTGTCTGTCTGTCTGATTGTCTGTCTATCTGTCTGTCTGTCTGTCTGTCTGTGTGTCTGTGTGTGTCTGTGTGCCTGTCTGTCTGTCTCTCTCTCTCTCTCGCATTCTCTTTCTCAATGTACCTTTCTTTAATTGTTTTTTTTGTCCCATTTGTCTCTATCTGCATTTCTCTGTCATTATCCGCCTGTCTATCTTGATTTCCCTCCTTCGCTATCTCCCTCTTACTGTGTCTCTCTCTCAAGCAATTTGGGCTCGAGCTTCCTTTTCCAGGTCGCTGTCAGTCCAGTCCCGCCGCCTCCACGGGGCGCTTGGGGGGCAATCAGTCTACCACACAGTTTTGTGGCGATCTGATTGGCAAAGAGTGGGGGAATCATGGGTAAGACCATGGCTGCGGCAGTGCAACAGCAGCCGCCGACACGCACGTGGTCCACATGTCACAGCTGTCACCGACATGAGTGGAACGATGTGTTGGCGCAGTATTCGAACAAATGCACACGCTGTCATCGCCAGGTGAAGATATACGTGCCGAAGAGTGGAGGATCCGACAGTAGCCAGGGAGGCAAAGGCGGCGCAGGCCGCTGCGGCGGAGCTGCAGGAGGCAATCAGTTTCAGCTCGCAGTTGCCCCGCCCCCGCTGGAGGTTTTCACCCAGGCGCTCGGCGTCGCCAAGGACCCGCTCCTCGTGGCGGCGCTCACGGCGGCCATCCAGCAGCAGGCCACGCCCTCGGCCCCTCCTCTGACAGCCGAGGAGGCGGTCAAACGGGCGGCCAGCGCCTGGAGAGACGCCAACTACAAGCATGATCAAGCAGTGCAACAAGTCAGCAGGTGCCGCGAAGCCCTATCGCGGGCCGAGGCGAGAGAGGCAGACACCGTGAAGGTTCTCGCCGCGGCAGAGATCGCCAGAAGGACGGCGGCCAAGTCCTTGGCGGCACAGGCGGGCTCCACCGCCATCCCAGCCACTGAGGTCGAGGACCCGCCGCCCAAGGACGGCAAGGTTCAGCTCGACATCGATTGGGACACAGATTTATTCGGGAAGGTTCGGTCTGGTGAGTACGAGTGCGAGGGCAACGAGAAGGAGACCCTGCTCAAACTCGAGGCCGACCTCCAGGCCACTAAGAAGGACCTGACTGACAAGAGCGAGTCCATCACGAACTGGCGCAATCGACTGAAGGCCACGCAGGAGGCCGTCACTGCTCGTCACGCCTAGAAGCGCAGAGCTGAGGGAGGCGGAGCCGCTGAAGGCCCTCCCGCAGGTGCCGCGCCCATGTCAGCGGCAGCGGCGCCAGCGGCCGCCGAGCCCAGCGCCGCGAGGCCCACGGCGACGTTGCCCGCCGCCCCAGGCGAAGCCGGCGCCACCGCCCGCCAGCACAACGAGGCGATCGAGGCGGAGGTGCAGCGCATCAGGCGCGCCAGGGAGGCGGCGGTGGCGGCGGCGGCGCAGGCTGCGCAGGCCGCGGCCATCGCCGTGGCGGGCTCGGCGGAGGGTGCCGCGGCGGCGTCGGCGGCTTCGGCGTGACCCGAGCAGGGGGCCAGGTGCCCCAGGAGGTGCGTGAGGGCCCCCTCAGCTCACGCAGCCTCGTCAGCTCCTGAGGGGCAGCAGGTTTCAACATCGTCGAGTTCGTCTCCGACAGCAGCGCCGAGTTCAGCCAGCACTTTTTCTTCCTCGACGGGATTTCAGGTGCATGAGGCCAGAGCTTCAGCAGGGGGGCCCAGATCTCATCTCCGACACCTGGCCGTTCGAGGAGACCGCCAGTTGATTCAAGTGGGGAGTCAACACCAGCGGTCACGCAGATTTTCTTTAGCAATGTCGCGTGTCTCGGAAGGAAAGCGTGGGGCTACGTCTGTCATCCTCACGCGCCCCACGTCTTTCAGCACTTCACTTCGCTCTTTGCGAGACGCACATTGGAGAGAGCTCTATAGGAGAATGGCAGAGGAAGGCTCGCCTCGCCAAGTTTCGTTGTCAGGTGAACGCGGCTAGACCCACAGGGCGCCGCTGCCTCGCAGCCTCGGTGCAATCACGTGCGACGGAAGGGGGCGAGCTTTTTCTGTCCGAGTGTCATCGGCAAACGCGCGCCTTGTCTCAGCACAGCAGTGAGTTGTCCCAGTTATGCTCAGAGGGCAGGAGTATGCTAGACGGATTTCTCCTTGTAGTTCTGAGGCAACAAGGGTGCAGTATAGTTGTTTTCACTTTTTACGAGCACCATTCCCGGGGATACGCTCGTCAAAACCTGGAGCGTCTGGCCAAGTTAGGGTCCATTTTGCAGGCCCTTCATCTCCCGTGGGTGGTGCTCGGAGATTTTAACATTCCTTCGTCTGAGCTTTCGTCGGGGGCCTCTGGAGGCTTTGTTGGCAAGATTGGGGCGTCTGTGCTCAAGGCCCCCATCGAGCACGCGTGCGTTAGCAAGAGTGGAGCTTCTCACATTGATTATATACTGGCTTCGCCATCAGCCAATCCGCGCGCACTAGGCGTGCAGGCGATTTTGGATGCGCCGCGGAAGCCCCGCTGCGCACTCGCACTTCAGCTCAGGAGTTCGGGCGAGCAACTTATCACTCGCTCGCTGTTGCTCCCAGAGGGGCTACCCCAGGTAGCTCGACCACAGGCCCAGGTACAGAGCGGGTCCAGGTCCTCGCAGGCGCGGTCAAAACAGACCGCCCATCAGGCCCTGGCTAGGGAAAACAGATTTCCATAGTTTCTGATTTGTCCGGGGGCCTTCTCGATCCAGCCTCGCCCGAGGTAGATCACAGTGTTCCCCAGCCTACTCTCGGTGCCGATCCATCCAGCATTCCTGATGCCAGATGATCCCGAGCTTATGTCAGGCTGTGATTTCGAATTCTATGAAGATGAGGTGGATCCGTGGGCTGGCGAGTCTAGCATTGTCGGGCCTACGGTCCCCTCTACGCGTTCCCCCTCTTCGCCCTCGGCCCCCCCCCTCTCTCGTCGCGGGAGGTGCTCAGGTGAATCTACCAGCCTCGGCGAATCCAGATATCGCTTCAGCAGTAGATGACAAGAAGGACCCCCCAGCGAGAGAGCTCCCCAGTTTAACGAGGTCCCTCCCCCATCCAACTCCACTGCTCCTGCGGGTGCCCCTGCTTTCGCCCCCCCCCCCCCCCGGCCTGTGGAACTTGGCTCGAGCCCAGGCAGGGTTTCAGGCACAAGTTCTATCTCAGCGAGGGCACCCCTCGCATTCAAAGTTGGAGGCTCTCACATCCTCCACGTCAGCAGTGCGTGCGCGGCATGGGTCAGCAGCGTTCAGCACGCGTGCCGCGCCCACCATGACCTCGGGCCGTCGGACAAGCCGAACGAGGTCAGGGTCCCACGTTAGTCACTGATCGGGTACGCCAGAGTGAGCACGATCGAGATATGGCGCTGCAGGACGTTGCGGCCAGCTGGCGGGAACGAGCACAGGTGGTGCTGCACAAGCTGGCTCAGCACAAGCGGCGGGCGAACGGGCGTAGTCAGTCTGAAGCTCTCGCCGCGGCAGGTGCCAAGTTGGCAGGGCAGCCGCCAGGTTGCGCGCGCAAGTCCGTGGGCAGATCACCAGATGCCACCACGCGGGCCTCATGGCTCACAGTTTTTGCTCGAGCTCAGTGACATCACTTACCAACAGCTGGACATCTACGCAGCAGAAGCTAAACGAGTAGGGCTCGTAGTCATGCAGTCTCGGCCTCTTTGGCCGATTTCAAGGCTTGGATTGGGAAACAGGAGCACACTGGTGCCACCTTCCGAGCTACTAAAGAGTCTCCTCTCGCCGATGTTGAGTTCCCAGCGTCGGCCAGCTCGGACCAGGACATCATTTTCCATCCCAAGGACGTGGTCGACCACAAGGCAGCCCATTGGCATGCCCTGTGGACGTCCCGCGTCAAGCAGACAGCGCCTGAGGTTCGAGAGTTCTATGAACGTATTCGATGGAATGCAGCATCAGAGCCCTTGACACCTCTCACAGCAGATGACATTCGTGCAGCAGTTCGACGGATGCGACCTCGGGCTGGTCTAGGGGTCGATCGGCTCTCACCGATCGACCTCGAATGGTTACCTCAGCAGGCGCTTGACGAATTGGCAGTCCTCTATACCATGTGTGAACAGTGCCGGACATGGCCCTGGCAACTCTTGCCAGTGCTAGGGCGTATGTTCACAGAAGAAAAGCTCTGGTAATCGCGCGATCGGACTCATATGCATGATATGCAGGATATGGCCCCTATCACGGGAACCCTTCATTCGCAAAGGGGCCAGTGCTGGGCATCCTGACTGGGAGGCCGCCATCGCAGGCAAGTCTGCCTTGCGCGAGGCCTGCTCTCGGGCGCTCGACGAGGAGCTTTTCACCGACTTGCAGGCTTCTCACGGACACGCATTATTAGACATACAATCTTTTTACGATGACATGGAGTGGCCGGTGCTTGTGGACGGAGCCCTCAGATGCGGTTTTCCTCCTGTTATGCTAGGCCTCGAGCTCCAAACTTGTACAGGACCTCGTCTTTTGGACCAAGGTGGCGCAATATCTTGTCCGTTTCAAAGTACGAGAAGTATTACGCAATGATTCAGGAGCGTACGAGGTTCGCTAACGTGGTCACCAACATGGTGATGGCACGCCTCACAGTGCGCCACCCACGGCTGTCGGAGCGACTCTGGATTGACGACTTTGCACAGACAGCCGCGGGGTCAAGTTTTTCGGTTTGCAGCGATTTAGTGGAAAGTATTACTTGCACGAGTGATCTCTTGGATGCGTACTCTCTCAGGCTTGCGAAGAAAAGCGCCATCATTTGTTCAGACATGAGGGGCGCTCGTAGTATCAAGAGGAGGTTGAAAGCTCGTGGCATATCAATCATCGCGGCTCCTCAGATCTCCTTCCTTGGGGTAGATTTAGCCAGTGGAAAGAGACATGGGAGAGCTACACGTCAGGAAAGGTTTGTCGCGACTCTCAAGCAACACAACAAAGTTAGTCGGTATGCTTTTGCCTCCAAGAGGTTCAGAGTTCTGCAGAAGGTGGAACCTGCTGGACCTCAGGCGGGGGCACGCTACGGGCATCAAGTACATGGACTCCCTGCGACGTCACTGACCCACCTACGTCGGCGGCTAGGCGCCGTCACAGGAGGGCATAGGCGAGGCCGGTGCCTTACCACCTTGTTAGACATTCGAGCCCCAGGAGCCGATCCTGGGCATGCTTTGCCCCGCCAGTGCTTGGCCGAATGGCTGCGAATATGGTTGGAAGTTCCGCGGGCTGGGTCTCCGATCTCGAAGGTCTGGGGTGCCACAGTCTCTTTCTTCCAGCAGCGTGAACTTCGCCATCGGGCGAGGCACATTCGTGGTCAGCTCACGGCGGTGATTCACTACCTCCTCGACGCAGGCTGGGACATCGCAGAGCCGTCGCTGCGGTGCCAGGCCGCTGACGCAGAGGGCCACCAGGACGGGTGGAACTTCGCAGGCTCCGATTTCCAAGTTCAGGATCAGGCCGTTGAACTCTTCGATGCAGTCACCAGGTCTACTCAACAGAAGCAGTGGCAACAGGCGGCAGTTTCAACATTCTGTGGAGGCGGCATGGAGGCAGGAGTCGGCAACTTCAGCCTCAGGAAGCAGTTGTTCCAGCTTGAGCAGATCCCCAAGATCGGGCGCAGGTTGGCGCATCTTGCACTTACGATCACGGTCGGCGGGGCATGGACGGCGTCTCGCATGGCCGATGCAGGATATGATATTCCGTCGCAGTGTGCACGCTGCGAGGAGGGTCCAGAGACACCCAATCATTGTTTCTAGACTTGCCGATGCAACCAAGGGTCGGCAGCCTTTGACCTGTCCCAGGAGCTATGCCACAAAGCGCTGGCCCAAGGTGACAGTATGGAATGTTATTGGCATCGAGGGCTCAGGCCCTCTCATCTCACGGCTGTGGGCCCGCCCGCGCAAGAGGATATCTGGACAGTCAGTCGCAACGACGATTTGGATCAGAGATTTTTCGGCGAGGGCGACGAGTTCACACCCATTGTGATCCACGGTGACGCTTCGGGCGGCAGCGATGCGCGTGATCCTCGACTTCGCCGGGTGGGGTTAGCAGCATCAGCAGTCGGCGAGCTCCCTGGACCAGATTCTCGTTTCGTTTTTGGACTACTGCCAGGAGTGAGGCAAACCGTCCCTCGGGGCGGACTGCTGGCATTCCTCCTGGGAGTTCGGTGGTCGGCAGGATTCATGGCATTTGTCACGGACAACGAAGAGGTGCGCCGAGGATGGTGGGAGCGACTGTACGTCTCACCACAAGGCGCAAACTCAGAACTGTGGCGTCAATCTGGGCAGACCCTCGAACAGCAAAGACGGGGGCCGTATCACATCGCTGTCATCAAAGTCCCGTCTCATGTTTCAGGTGAGGAGGTCATTTCTCGGCAGCTGTCGGGGCCTCTCATCGCTGGCAACGTCTTCGTCGACCACCTGGCAGGAGAGGCGGCGCTGCGTGCGAGGGTCCCGCAGGATCAGCGTGCTCGAGTGTTGCAGACAGAGAATGAAGTTGCCTTCGTTCGCCAGCGGTTGCTCAATGCTTCGCTCGAAACCATCGCCCTTGAGAAGGAAAAGAAGGCCCCCCGAAAGGCCCCGCAAGCCCCCTAGGGTCTCACCTCCTGCCCCAGCCACGGTGGCCTTTTTTGCGCGGCACACAGGGTCTCGGAGTGAAGGTCTCTCGTCTGTAAGGACTCCACGACTGTGGCTGGGAAGAAGGAGCCCCTTGAGTCAGCATGTTTCCAGCCCGAGCTTCAGTCAACGGGGGTTCTGAGGTTTCCCCGGGGGCTGCGTCTGCATCTCGATGGGGGGTGGGCCCACAGCTCTCACCACATTCTTTATCATGAATCCCTGTCCATATGGTATTGTGCGGCTTGTGGGAGCTACCATCAGCAGCAGCTCCGTGGTTTGGC
The DNA here is from genome assembly GCA_963575745.1 of Prorocentrum cordatum. Lineage (NCBI taxonomy): Eukaryota > Dinophyceae > Prorocentrales > Prorocentraceae > Prorocentrum > Prorocentrum cordatum. The sequence continues at coordinate 307,854 of CAUYUJ010004514.1, forward strand.
CGATGAGTGCAAGGCCCCCCCCCCCCCCAAGAGCCCCACATACCAAAGCACGGCGAGAATGTCTCGACCGTCTTCCAAGAGGTCTCATGCCCAAAGTTCTCAGCAGAGTTGAGAAGGCGGCCATATCCTCCTAATTTATTGAACTCGCCTCGCGATCGGTCTTATCTTATATTCTCTCTTACTGTGTCTCTCTGGATATGTATGTCGAAGGCGTTTGTTTTACACGCCGCACTCATTTCTAGCCCCCTGCGCGCTTTTGCGCGCGCATCTGCGGCTCCCTGGTTGTATGTGCGGTTATGTTTCCGCTGGCATCTGTACGCATGTGCGCGGTTTGTGTCTGGCATGTCCCCGACATGTGCGGGCCTTCTGGGTTGGGTGTTTTTCTGTGCATGCGCGCCCGGGGCATTGCAGGGTCACGCGCGCTGTGTTTAGTGCATCTTCTGTTCGCGCATGCTGGTGCGCATGCCCGCACATGCCTGCATATGCGGAAGGTGTGCGGTTACCGCAGATCTGCCAGCGGCACATGCACGCACATGCTTGAGCATTGTCCCTGCGGATGACCGCGCGGGCCCGCACATGCACGCACATGCGCTGTTTCGCCCGGGCTTGCTCGCACATGCCGACGCACATGCCCACATGCCAGCATATGCCTTCCGAGCTGTCTGCGGTACCTAGAAGGAGTGCCTCCAATGCTTCATGGCCTTCGCAGAGCTTCCTGGGCCCACCAGGGTTTCCCAAAGTTTACCGCGGCCATGAGGGGATCCGATACCATACAGGCTGAAGGAGCTTGCGCGTTTGACTCGCGCGGGTCACGTCTATGTGCTTCACTTTTTGCCGTCCTCCTGTGGCCGTGCAGCGCTTGTTTGCGCCCCTTCTTCTTGTTCACAACCATCCCGTGCTGTTGGGTCCTCGTTTTGAAGAGACGTCGCCCCGCGTTCCTTCTCCTCCTCGCCTCTCCTCCTCCCCCTCCTCCCCCCCCCCTCCCCCCTCCCGTCACTCCTCCCTCCTCCCTGCGTTTCACCCACCCAGTACATCGCTTCGTGGCCCCATAGGGAGCTCCACCGAAGGCGCCAGTGGCAGCGTTCGCATGCGGGCCCCGCCCCATTTTGGCGCACCCCTCACACGGTTCCTGGCCCCATAGGGAGTCCCACCGAAGGTTCCAGTTATAGCAGCAGCAGGGCTAGTAAGTTTTTGTTCCCTCGAGCCAAACGCGAAGTACAACACACATGGCCCCTAGTCCGAGGGGCCAGGGAACGGAATCTAAACGCTAAGCTTGAACACGAAACCTGGACTCCTGCTTCACAGGTCGGAATTTCTAGCAGGTTTAGCAGCCCCAAACAAAGGAGAATGCTAGAACGGTGATGATGATGGCAAAGAGGAGACGGAGGAAAGGAGGGAGACACCACCACCACCACCACCAGGATTGGATTTCTGGCACAGGAACTCCTCCCACGAGAGCATACTTGCGTTGAGATCTCTTCTGGACGCAGCCTGGGTCCTGCTCTTGAGTTCGGGCTGAGCCTTGCGACGTTCAATTTCACCCCCTTCGTCCACGAGCACCAATCTACCGCTCGTCATAAGCTCGAACAAAGCGGCATTGCATTTCGACACGTCGTCTTTGGTCAGTGCGTCGACGGGCATGCGTCCGTGCGGTATCCAACGCACACAGCCGCGAGCTCTCTCGAGAGCCTCGCATATAATGGCAAGGTCGATGGCAGTCCTTCTATCCTTGGCCCCTGCATTTCCTTCTTTCATCATGGTATCATATATAGATTTAGCATCGACCACGTGCACTTGCTGCTCACGTGACCCTAGCCTACAATCACGGCGCAGAACAGTAGTAAAAGGGCCATAACCACGATGTTGGTCCTGGACATCGACATCTCGAAACATGATGTCGCGATACAAGATCTGCAAATATTCGATCTCGGAAGCAGCTGCCGCCAGTGCTTGGGTCTCGCCGGCCAGGGTACTGGGTACTTTTCTTCGAAGCTTAGAACTGCGCCACCCTAGCACTGAAGCCTTGACATAATGATTGTCCACGATGCTGTTGTCGGTAGCTAGAATCATCCAGGCGCCCTGAGTCGGGTCTTCTGGGAGGCCCTTGGAGTCCACCGTGTGGTCCACTGCCCCAACGCCTCCAGCGTCGGAAAAAGAGACGAAGGCCATTCTCTCTGGGTCCAAACGCCATATGATGAGCCCCCGGGACGCAGTAGATCTAAGATGCCTCACCAGCTTGTTGGCCAAAGAGATGTCCCACGTAGTAGGATTCTTGAGGCGAGACGCAAGGATGCTGGCAACTCCGGCTGCCTCGGGACGGGTCTCTCGTCCGACCCAATTAAATTGATATACCAGAGACCGCAGCGCTCTAAACTCGTCCGTGTCTAGAGGGGTGTCCTTCTGTCTTAGTCGTCCTCGGGTAACAGACAACGGCTTGATCTCCTCGAGTATGTATTTCTCCATGTCCAGGGTGGCCCTCTGGGACCCGATCGTGACACGACGACCCGCAAAATCCACTGGGCCCGCGTGGCAGTCCCTGTACTTTCCGAACCAAAACCGGGATTCGAGAAGTTGCCGAAGCCATGAACGGGTATCCTCGGAGGAGCTAGCTATGAAGAAGTCGTCCACTTCTAGAAGCATCATGTTGAGAATCTCCCCGACTTGCCGCGAAAGTACCGCCGTCAGATTCCCCGTCTCTCGTCGAGCTCCAGCCCTCAAACTCCTGGATCGGCCTGGCCCGGACTCCGCCATCATCGTCACCTGGGTCAAAGGAGAAGAGGGATTCTGTCGGTTCCGGTGCCTCTCTTGCTGGAGAGCGGCTGCGGGGTCGCGGCCGCCGCTCGAACTCTCGGACGATCCTGTCCACCGGGCGGCGCGGCTCGGAGCCGGTCACGATGACCCGGCGTGCTTCCGCCTCCCGTGACAGGGCCTGACCCTCCCTCCCGTGGTCTGAAGAGCTGGGTGGAGAGGAAAGGGCAGGAGTAGGAGGAGGAGGAGGAGCGGACACGGTGGGGTTGGGACTCTCCTCGACTCGCTGCCTCTTGATCTCTGGCGGGCTGCTGGCCGCTCTCTCCTGCTGAGCCGTTGCTCGGATGCAGGCTGGGACATCGCTGGGCTGGTCTAAGCGACGAGACCGACTGGGAAAGGGAACGGGAGCTGGCGGCGGAGGAGACGGGAGGGACGAGGAAGGAGAGACCGAGGGAGGAGGAAGAGAAGCGGGAGGAGCAGAGTCGGGAGGAAACAGGGAGTCGCTGACCTCAGGCCCCTCTTCCCGACTATCGATCCCGGGGCCAGACACCTCTCTGGAGAGAGAAGGGGGAGTGGGGAACGGCGAAACCTCAGGTGCCGGGCCGTCCTCGGGCACCGAGGGCAGTCGTGTCCGCTCGGATCTTGGCTGCACCGACACTGAGTCCGCGTCAGACCCGACTCGATTCCTGAGAGCCGACGCCCGAGGGCCAAAAACTGTCGGGGCTCGTGGTCCCGTCACTGATTGAGCTGGAGCAACTGGCGCCTCTTCCCGAGAGGGACTTGGCACCCCGACCACCTGGGGAGCCGTGTCTGCCTGAGTCCCACGCCTCATCCGGCGGGGGGCCTTCTCTCTGGACGTCAACGGCTGAGGCCCTCCTGCTCTGGGCCTGGTGAATCAACTCCTGCCACTGGGGATTCTGCGAAAGTTGAATCCCGTAGTCTTCCTCGGCACTCGCAAGACGCACCTGCTCGAGCGAGCACTTCCACAAACGCGCACGGACGGCCACCCAGACAGTCCCAGACTCACAGAGCACCACGACCCCGGGTCCACACCACCCGTCTCTGCGGCGGCCGAGAGCGTCAGCTCGGGAGGATGATCTCGTCATGTGACGCCAGACGTACACCCATTGTCCTGGGGTGAATGACTTGGGCCCGGGGGCCCTCGCACGAGAGGCTCGACTGATCTTGTCTCGAGCCGTGGTCTCCATCGCAAGCCTCCGAGCGGCCTGCCTCACCTGTTGGGCTCGAGCAAACTCTGCCCCGGCTGAGTCCTGCTCGGAGGGGGGGCTGAGCATATCCTGCCATCCAGGGATGGCGCTCACCCCGTCGGCGAGCAGCTCGTGGGGCACCCGGGGGTTTTCCCCGAACGCACGCTGGAGGGGAGAGAAGCCGCCGCGATGCCAAAATCTGTTTTTGTGGGCCGTGAGCTCGTGAATGAGACAGTCCAGTTCTTCGAGAGTTGATGGGATCGAGGACCCTGAATCGATCTCGGCTCGCACGCGGTCCCTAATCCAGCCCCCGTGTCTCTCTTGACACGGCCGTTCTGCCACGGCGTCTCCGCGTCGCAGACGTGGTGCATCACCCCCCAGTGTTCAAGTCCGCGGGCAAACCTCTCCCCAAACTCTGATCGGCCGTCGGAGAGGAGGAAGTGAGGAGCGCCGATGGTCTTATCCAACTGCTCATGAACTCCGTCCACACCGTGGCCGCTCTGGCGTTCGCCAAGCGAGAGTACACTTGAAGGTTCGATCCGTGGTCGACGATATTAAGGAACGGTAATGTCTCACCCAGAAAGTCGAGGTAGAAGAGATCCACCCCCACGATGTGGTTGAAACGGAAAGTGCGTGGGAGAGCGACCCGCCTATGAACCCTGGAGCGCTGTCTCTCATGACACTCGTCGCACCTGAACTTGTCACGCGCCCACCTTACAAGGTGACGCTTGACTCCTCCTGCACGCAGGACCCTACATGCGAGAGTCAGGGTGCCCCATGTTGACATGGAGCTTAAACAACAGTCTCTTTTCGTCTTCCTGAGGATCCTGATCGATGGTGTCCTGTGCCTTGCCTGGCCCCGGGCGCGTTTCGGGTTCGTCTCCGCTGTCCTCGTCCGACCCTTCTGCTTCCCCGGCTTCCGCTTCATCTCCCGGAGGACCGCCTTCCGCCGTCCCCCCACCGAGCCTGGGCCTTGCCAGAGGCCCCACTCCACTGTTCGGCCACCGCGCGGGCCGCCAGGCGCACGAATTTTGGGGGGTACCGAGCTGCTTTTGAGGTCTGGGCCTTACCTTCCAGCACCGCGTGCTGGTGCCCGCCGGGGCATAGACGACCATCTAACAAGCGACAGAGGTGGGGATGGTTGGTAAGCACTCCGGTTGGCTTCTTGTTGAGGCCTCTTCGGTCGACCTGGAGGCCAAAGGTGCGCACGTCAATCCTTAGTCGTTTTACTCCCGAGAGCGACGCCACCAACTGCACGACCTGAGACTCCCATGAACTCGCGTAGAACGGATGCTCGAAAGCAAAGTATCTGCCCCGATCGTGTTGGTATTTGGCGATCTCCATACATAAGATCAGATCGCGAAGGCCTTCCATCACCGCGTGATGCCACTCTATGGGGTCCCTGTGGCCCTTGTTCAGATTATTGATGGCGGAAAACACTCGGCACTATGGGCTCAGCCATATGGTCTCTGGTCCCTCGTTCTCGATCTGGTACCAGAGATCTCGAACATGCTTGGCGCGAGAGGAGTCCCTCCCGAGCACCTTGTTCCTACTGGGCCTGGTGCCTACTGGAGCCCCTCGGCAGCTGACCTCTGGAGCGATACGAGGGGGAGAAAACACTTCGAGAAAGGCCGCCTTGGCTCTCCGTCTTGGGGCCCGCGCTGGCCCAACCACGTCTTCCCCGGGACTTGAAGGAAACGAGGAGGTCCCGGGACCAGTTCCCGTCTCGAGGATCGTTCGAACCCTGCCTGGGCTTGCTACTTCGTGGTCATCATTATAGAGATCTCCGTCCAGCCAACCCTCTAGATATGGAAAGTGCCCGCTGGTAGCCGAGGGCCCGCTGGAGCGGCAGAAAGATGGAAAGGAAAAAGAAGCTGGCAGTGAGGTAGTGGGCCCAGGCTGCTTGACGTTATCCTCGGGTGCGCAATGCTTGCGCCCGGCAAAAGTGTCTTTCCAAGGCAACTCCCTGAGCTGAGACCGACTCGACACCCTCGCGTCGATCGGTGTCCGCGATATCATTCATTGTCCCCGTGCAAGATGCACTCAGATTAGCTCCCAGCCCCGGCTCCCTGAGGGCGGCGTCGTGGTCGTAGTCGGCGTGGTCGTCGGGCCCTCCCCGCTCTGCTCGGCACCCGGCATCTCCTGGTTCTGGTTCGCGTGCGAGACCAGCGCTGCCACCGCCGTGCCGACCTGAACTATCATGGCCACGAGCTGGTTCATGCCTTCCTGGAGCGTCCCGACGCTGGTAGCCAGGGAACCGAGGTGGGTCTGGATCGAGTCGAGCACCTCGCCGAACTCCTCCTGGGACTCGAGAATGCGCCGGATCCTCGTCACTTCCTGAAGGATCTGGGCCAGTCCCTCCTGCACCCGAGTGGGCTGGTTCTCCTGCGGCGTAGCAAAGGCTATCATGTGATCGAGCTGTTCCTGAACACGATTCAACGCTCGAACTCCCTCGGGTACGTTCTGCAGATGCCACTGGAGTGCCTGTAGCATGCTCGACAGCGTAGTCACCGTGTTCAATGCCGCTGCGCCCGCCATGAATCCGTCGCTCTGCTGAAGGATGTCCACCGCTCTCTGGGCGTTGGCCGCTGCGGTCCTGGCTGCCTCTGCCGCTGACGGTGGGCGATCCTGGGAGTTGGTGCCCAGACCGTCGTACCCGCGTGGAACCCGCGCGAGGTTCATCCCGCATTTGCGACAGCGGCTCCCCGAGCCGTGCTGGTTGCCGTAGTAGGTCACCGATTCGATCGGGCGCGGGCAGTCGGGAATCGGTAGGGGCTTCGAGGGCACTGTCTGGCCGCCCGACTCGACGACCGTCCCGCGGGGTAGTGTCCCTGTCGTCTGAGGGCATGGCTTCGGTGGTGGCTTGATCGGAAACCCAGCTGACGAGGCGCCCGGAGTGGCTTGGAGCCCCCCCATGGGGTCGGAGGCGCCGCCTGCGCCCGTTCACGGGTTGCGCGGCTGACTGGCGACTCCCGGGCTCGTCCACGGGCTGGGCGGCTGTTGGGCAGGAGGAGGTGGAGACCCGGTCCATGGGTCTCCGGTCGGACGCTGCTGACCTCTGTGCTCATCTCGACAGTGGCGTCCGGCATCTCCATGCCGATGTTCTCTGGAATCGGCTGTAGCTCTGCCACCTCTGCCTGGGCTCGACGAAGCCTCTCGAGAGCCTCCTCGGTGGCCTTCTCGGCTCCGGGCTCCTTCTTCGGCCCCGCCGCCGCAGGCCCCGCCATCGCCAGAATCCGCGGCACCATGCCGCGGCAGCCCGCCATCGGGCCGCTGAGATCTGACGAGTCGGGGTCTCGGTGCTTTCCTCGAAGGTCGGAGATGACGAAACTGTCTCGAGCCCAAAGCGACCGCGGAAACGGCTGCGAAGATGAATAACGCCAGGCCTAGAATGAGCCCCACGATGTCCTGCCTCACCTTAGCTTCCCGGAGGATGGCTGAGTGTGCCGACCGGATCTTGGGCGCTGTCTGAGGCAGCGGCCCGAATATCCTGAAAATCACCAGCGCGTAGCTCGTCAGTACCCTCTTCAGGACTCTCAGGTCCTTCTCCGAGTAGCGGCTCCCAAGGCCCCAGAGCGCCCTTCGAGACCCTGCTCCAATCTTGAGCAGCCCGCATACCCACATGATGCTGATGCCGAGGAGTGATGATGATGAGAAAGGGGAGTACGCACTCTCGAACCTCCCCGGAGTCCAGCATCTCTGGGGCAGCGTTGCTTCTCAAGCGAAACGAATCCTCTGTCAGAAACGGATACTTCTTGAGCGCAGACTCTTGGGGCCTCGCCTCTGGGTCCAATAGTGGCTGCGCAATCGTGGCCATCCTGTGGCCCGAGCCGAGGCGTGTCAAGGGCAGCTCAGCGTGCAAAGTGCGAGAGCCCATCACATTGTTGGGCATATTAATGATACATCCCAAAAACTCAAGCAAATTCAGACTCAGGATGTGAGGGATGTCGTCCTTCAGAACAGTCGTCTCAATCACTCCCAGCGCACCTGCGAGGCAGGGAATAGAACGCTGCTGATGACTGTCGCTGGTCCTCCGATTCCATGTGCTGCTCGATGTCGCTGAGCGTCTCGAGGGATGTCTGCGCCGCGAAGCTCGACGTCCGCCAGCGGCCGGGGCTCGCGGTTCAGCGCCGCCAGCCCCACGAGGTCGCTCCCCGCTCCGGGGCTCACCAGGGCCTGCGTGGGCTTGGCCACGGGGAAGACACCAGGCTCGTACTCCTTCTCGTCGTTCGTCTGCAGGTGGACAATCTCCTGCTCGGCCTCGCGCCGCTCGGCCAACGTCTCGTTGGACACAATCCTCGCGCACCCGGTGAACGTGTAGGCAGACGCTGCCCGTCCGGCCGCTCCGCCCCGGGACTTGGGGTTGGGGCATTCATTACCCCAGTGTCCTTTCTGATAGATACGGCCCTTGGTGACCTTCATCAGCCGCTCGCGCGTCAACCTCGAGCGAAGCTGTCCTCGTCCGCCGCCTCGACCTCGGCCACGGCCTCCGCGGCCGCGATCGCCTCCGCGACCTCGAGCTCCGTGATGGTGCCTCTCAGGAGGAGGAGGCCCTCCTTCACCCCGAGCTCGGCTGCCGAAATATTCCCTGCCCCGCTTGGCGGCGAGCTTCAGGTCCCTGTTCTTCTTCCAGGTGCGCTTGTTGCTCCGGGCCCTCTCCTCAATTGCCGCGAATGCCTCGTCGACTTGGTCCTCGTGCAGATCTAGGTCGCTGATCTCCGCCAGCAGCGCGTCGATGTCTACCTCGACTGCTTCGTCGTCCTCCTCGCCGCCGTCGGGGCCCCCCGCCTCGCCCTGACCCTCGACGCCGGACCATGCCGGAGGAGGAGGAGAGGAGGAGAGGGGAAATTGAGCACAGGAATGACTCGGCTCCTCAGCTTCGTCTTCGCCGGCAGCCCACATGGCACCTACTCCTCGCAGACCAGGCAACAACCGCTCATTGCTTGCGGCATCCATCTGGCGCAGGTCCCAAGACACCTGATCGCGCTCGAGGTTGCCCCGGGTGAGTGTCCTCAAATTCTGCAAGCCCTGCGCTCCAAGCTGAGCGCCTTCTTCCAACATGGGGCCCTTCAGCTTCGAGGAGAACCACATGTCCTGGCCTTCTGCCTCGAGGAACTGCGAGCCCCTGCGTGACGCGCACTGTGCGAGGCTCTCCTTGGGCTCTCGAGCTGCCTCAAATAGTGCACGGCGCCCCGTGCGTCTCAGCTCGTCGCCTTCGCGCTCACCTATCATCAGGTTCATCCTGCTCAGGACGATGTCGATCCACCCCGGCCCTGTGAGGCTGGTCTCGGGGATGTTGTCAAACTTCGACTGGGGGGGTCCAGTCGAACAGCCTGAGGAACTTCTCACTCCGGCGCCACATCTGCACGTCTGTGTTGTTGTTCCATCTTGTCAGCGCCTTCCTCCAGGCCCTGTAGTGTGACCACCCGGGCCATGCCGGTGGATCTGAATAGTCGCCCTTGCCGTAATAGCCGTCGTTCCAGCCGCTGCTCGACTTCCAGTCGTGTTTCGGCTTCCAGTCGCCCCCCGACTTCCAGTTGCCGCTCGACTTCCAGTCGTCTTTGGACTTCCAGTCGTCGGTGTTCCAGTCCTGCCAGGCGTTGTCCTGGCCGTGGCCGTCTACCTTCGAGTCGTCAGCGCTTCCCGTTGCTGCTGCCGCTGAGGCCGCTGAGGCGGCCGCCGTCGCTGACG
>CAUYUJ010004514.1:322500-355000 GCA_963575745.1 Prorocentrum cordatum
GCTTCTCTTGCTCTGGGCGCGGACGCTGCCCTTGAGGATTGGGTCCGAGCGGCCAGTGAAAGGCGCGAAGGGGTCCTTTTAGTCTCGTTCGAACCTGGGGCGGACTTCAAACGCGAACAGCGGAAGCGGCCCCTCGACGAGCTGATCCGCCAGAGCGGTTTCTATGGCGCGATCGCGGCGGAGTGCGCCGGGGCTCTCCTCTGGAACGCCGACCGCGCCAAGCAGCGCGAGGACCTCCGCGTGCGCTCTCACGGCAAGTTCTTGTGCCAGGCATGGGCGGTTGCCATTGCAGAGGGGGCCTGCAATCCCCGAGCGAAGGACTGCGAGCTCTCCATAGCAGTGGGGGCGTGTTCTTTCGGTGCGAGACGAGCCGCGCCGGCGGCGCGTGGCCCGGAGGTTTCCGCGGCGGGGTTCGAGACCTCGTGCTGCAGCATCGAGTGCGCGTGCTCTCGGGGATATTTGACGGAGAGGCGGGCGATCTCTCGGAGCTGCTGCGAAGCTGCGGCGCGGCAGGCACGGGCGCTCTCGGGTTAGCTTTCTCGTGTGAGGAAGCAAAGACTCGCGTGGCGCACCCCCGCTACATCGCCATTCTGGGCCCCGCTCAGGTTCGCGAAAGCCATCCGAGCGGGCGCCCGGCTCTGCCATCCTGGTGGAATCTGGCGCCCCAGCCCCCGCAGCAGCGGGGGTGCGCCAACAGGCTGCAGCATCGCCAGCTGGATTGGGCGGCGCGCCCGACCTGGGTCAGGCTGACGGACGCGGAGCGCCAGAAGCAGGGGGCTGATGTCTGGCCGCACTTACACGGGGTGATCTTCAAGGCCCAGACGTTGAACCGCCTCAGGCCACACTGCCACGCTCTGTTTGTTTCATAGAGAGCAAGAGCAGGAGGTCAGGCAGAGGCGCGACGAACAGGAAGAAGGCGCGGAAAGAGGTCGAGAAGGAACGACGGCGGGAAAAGGAACGCGATGCGAAACCCGAAGCAGCCTCCGCAGCAACGGGGGCGCACGGAGCCCAGGAGGAGCTCGAGGGCGACGGGCGCGACGACGTCGACGGCTGCAGCCTCGAGCCGCCCCAGGACGAACACGGGGGCCAAGACAAAGGAGAGACGAAGGAGAGCGGGGGGAGGAGGGGGGGCAGAGACCGGAGGAGCAGGAGGAGGAGCAGAGACCGACAGAGGCCAGAGCCCCCGCAGCAGCGGGGGCGCAGCCGTTCCAGACGCAGACGCCCAGACAGGAGGGGCAGAGACCGACAGAGGACAGAGCCCTCGCAGCAGCGGGGGCGCGGCTCCTCCCGACGCAAAGGACGGGGGGTGGGCGGCGACCGACAGGGGGCGCGGCTCCTTCCCCAGCAGCCAGAGCATCCTCCGCCGCCGCGCCTCCTCCCCAGGCAGCCTGCGCCTCCCCCGAAGGCGCAGCTCCAGTCGAGGCCGCCGCCGCATCCGCCGCCTGCTGCGGCCTCTCGGGAGAGGGCTGAACGGCTTCCCCCTGAGGGGCCTTCTCCCCCCTCGTGCGCGGCTTTCAGGAAGCGACGCCGCGAGCTGCAGGGCGGTGGCAGCGAAACGGAGGTGGGCCACTGACGGGGCGAGCGCGGCGGAGGAGGCCCCCGCAGCAGCGGGGGTTCCCATAATCGGAAGAGGCCCCCGCAGCAGCGGGGGCCCCCATAATTAACGGGTCTGGGGCGCGGGCTCGGCGCGCGCGCGCCAGGATCCCAGCGCTCGCAGCGCGCGGCTGAGAATTTCCCCGTCGTCGTCGTCGCCGTCCGTCGGTGTCGTCGTCGTTTTCGTCGTCGTCATCGTCGTTTTCGTCGCCCCCCTGGTCTTCGTCGTCGTCGTCAGCCGTCGTCGTCGTCGTCGTTGTCCTGAGTAGTCGTCGTCCTTGTCGTCACCGTCGTACTCCCCTCCCACTCCCTTCCTCTCCCTTTCTCCCCCCTTCCTCCTTCCCTCCTCCTCTCCTACTCTTCCCTTCCCCCTTCCGTTCCTCCTCCGTTCCTCGCATCCTCATCCTCATCTTATCCTCACCCTGTTGTCCTCCCTCGTACCCCTCTCACCCCCTCATCCCCCCTTCCCCCCCCTTTCCTCTTCGCCCGCCCCGCGGGTCAGGACTTGCTAGACTGCGTCGCCCACCCCGCGGTTCTGGACTTGCTCGATTGCGTCGGCCAACCCGCGGGGCTGGACTTGCTGGATTGCGTCGCACACCCCGCGGGGCAGGACTTCCTGGATCGCGTCGGCCACCCCGCGGTTCTGGACTTGCTCGATTGCGTCGGCCACCCCGCGGGTCTGGACTTGCTCGAGTGCTCTGCCCTTCCCATGTCCTTCTTCTCCGTCGCCTCATTAATGTATCCTATCATTCTCCTCCTTCGCAATTCGAATCTTATACCCTCTATGGCCATTTAGCTGCTCAAGTGCGGGCAGGTCGCGGGCCCCCAGAGGTCCGTCCTCCAGTCCTCGCGCGCGACTGGCACTCGTGGCCCAGGCGGGGCCCCGCAGCAGCGGGGCCTACCGTCGCGGACAAACCGGCGGCGAGGCTGCCCCCGCAGCAGCGGGAGCAGCGGCGAACGTGACCGACACTAGCAAGTCAGCCCCCCTAAATGAGGCAGCTGCGTTGCGCCGCCGCCATGCCTTGAAGGACTCAGAGGGGCAGCGGGTGAAGGTCAAGATCCCAATGGGAGATTTCTCCATCCACCCGCAGACCAGGGGTGGAACGTACCCCCCCGCTGCCAGAGCGGTGGGCCTCCTGCGTGGGATTCTGAAAGACAGGTTCCTCAAGGAGGAAGCGCAGCACAAAGCGGCGGTTGTTCAGGAACTCCCTGCCGAGAGGCGCGCCGAGTACGAGCGCCTCCGGGGCAAGCCGTGCAAGACGCATGCTGACCACAACGCTCGGAACACGGAGTCCGTGGAGGCTCTCCGCCTGGCGTTCACAAAGCTGTCAACGTACAGCTACGGGGCGTTGAGCCGCTGCACGCTGATCCTTGGTTTGATGAGCCTTAAGCGCGGCGCTGTGTGGGAAATTCCCGAAGAGCACAAAGGGCGTGGTTTGGGGGAATTCCAGACAGGCCCGGGCGGTTCCTGGGACATCCCGAAGATGCGGCGCACAGAGAAATTCAGCGAACTCATGGGCGTGCTCGATAACGGTTTGTTTTGCGAGGTGCTCTCGCGGGGCGTTCATGTCGATCCCGACTTCGCAGAAGGCCCAGCCCTCATTGCCGTGGCCTTGAACGACCCGCAGGGGATTGGGGTGGCCTCTCACGAAATCGAGCTCCTGAAATCCGTCGCTGTTCTTGTGACCACCGCAGCGGCGGAGGCCAAGAGAGCAGCCGCGGGATCTCACCAAGATCAGCCCTTCAGCATCCCCAGCGCCAGCATCCTGAAGGCTTGCGCGCAGCGACGCCCGCAGTGCGCGAAGGCCACATGGTTCGAGGATATGCTCAATTTCGTTATCAACGCGGGGGCCGCATCAGGACCGCTCATGCCGCAGATTCTGGATTATGACAGACGGTGGGTGGATCACTCAGAACGCACCCTGTCACCAGCCACATGGGCCGTCCTCAAGCTACCCCCCACGGAGTGCCCCCATGCGAGGGCTGCCCTGGTCATGAGGGCGCACTCCCAAGAGCGGAGGGGCGGGCGATGCCCGCCGCCGAAGACGGCGTGGGGACAAAGCGAGAGAGCAAACGGCTACTCGAGTTAAATGCCCTGCTGGGGCATCTCCGTCGCAGCTTGGCCCCCGCAGCAGCGGAGGCCGCGTCGGAGGAGAAGGGCGCGACTTTGATAGCGGGGGCGGTTCTGTCTGCGACGGGATCTTTCTACCAGGAGTACGTAAAGATGAAGACAACCCGCCCTCTCTCCACGAAGGTTTTGGAGGCCGTGTGCGAGGCAGCGCGTCCGCGCCATGCTCAAGTGCGCGAGGCCTGGGAGAAACTGGACAGGAAGGACAAGAAAGACTTGGTGCCCCCTCCTGCGCCGTGGGCCGACAAGCTGCCCAAACGCCCCGAGGGCCCCGGTGGCCCTCGCAGCAGCGGGGGTCGGGGGGGCCCTCGCCCGCAGCCAGTGCTGATAGAGTTCAACGCAGAAGACGAGCCCCTCAACAGTCAGATGTCCGCGCTGTCAAGGCCCCAGAAATGCCTGATGGTGGCCCCTGTGAAATCGCGGCACGCTTTGGCCCCGTCGGCCAGAGAGGTGGCACCAAGCAAGAATCGCGGAAGTGATGACAGCCTTCCATCGCGACTGGGACACGCGCGCCCAACCCGTCCAGATGCAATGCGACGTGGACGGCAAGAGTGCCCATGTGGTGGCTACTGAGGACCTCGCCGAGGGAAAGCTGCTGCTCTTCCCTTGCCGCCCCACCGCCACTACTTTTCCGAAAGTCACTAGCAACCCGCGGGCAGTGGAGGTGCTAGTCGGTGAGAAACGTCCGACTCCTGTCGAAAACATGGAGAGGCATTGGGCATTGTCTGATTTCAAATTACCGGAGGTGGAGCTCAAGCCCGCGCCGGCGGAAGGGGCGCCCCCCGCGGCAGCGGGGGGGGGGGTGCCGACGCCGACGAGGCAGAACAGCCGTGCAATTTCAAGTTCGGGGGATCTGAGTCCTTGCGCCTCTTCCGGGGTGTCGACAGGACGACAGCAGAAGAACTTGCCCGCGCCCAGCTCGTGGAAGGACAGGAAGACTGGAAGTTCAACGTGGCGCTTCGCGGACAAGAGTTCACGACTATGACAAAGTGCATGGAGGTGGCGCCCACGCGCGTCTGCAGCGCGGCTGCCCCAATCATGCGCGACGCGGCGCCTCTGGCGCGCGGGGGGCGGTGGATTCTGAAGATCACAATGGGGGAAGACGCCCGAACCCAGCAAAGAGAAGCACGCATGGCAGAAAGAGATAAAAGAGCAGGATAAGAAACGGAAGAAGGACGCGGAGGAGGGGCGCAAAGCCCCCAAGAGCGGTAAGATGACAATCTGTGCCCAGGGAACCCACTTCGCGTGATCCCGCTGCAGCAGCGGAGGGCGCGCGTGATCCCGCCGCAGCAGGGTGCGTGCGTTCCCGCCGCAGCAGCGGAGGGCGCGCGTGATCCCGCCGCAGCAGGGCGCGCGCGTTCCCGCCGCAGCAGCGGAGGGCGCGCGTGATCGCCTGAGCGCAACGGCCCCGAACGAGCCGCCAGGGGGAGGAGGAAGAGGAGGGGGGGGGGAGAAACAGGGCGGGGGGGGAGGTCGAGGAGGGAGGGGGGAGGGCGGCAGCAGACACAGCGTAGGACAGGGAAGGGGAGGTCACGCATCCGCCGCAGTAGTGGCGGCGGGCCACGGCGTGGCGGCGCAGCGGGCGCTGAAACATGGAGCAAGTGCGAGGGCCTGCTTTCGCTTATGCGTGATCCTCGTCCTGGTCGTCCCACTCCTCTGTCCTCTTCCTTGTTCCCTCCTCCATGAGATCTCTTTCTTCTGTTCTGGTCACCTCCTCCCCGTTCCCTTCTCCGTGAGATCTCCCCATCCTCGGTTCAGGGCGTCCTCCCCCCATGCCTCGCCGCCTCCCTCTCCGTCCTCCCTCGTCCGTTCCTGCCTCCCTCCCGCGTCGTGTTTTCCTGTTTCGGTGCTCATCGCCCTGCCCGTCGCCCTGCCGTCCTGTTCGCGGGCGCCCCTCTGTCACAGAGGGGCGGCGCCGTGATCGCGACGCCGCCCCTCCGGGACAGAGGGGCGGCGGCGGCGCTGGCCAGGGTCCCCTGCGAGCCGCGCTGCCAAGAAATCAGAGCTCCTGGGCGCCCCACCACCCTTGCCAGCAAGCGCGCCTGGCCGATTGAGACCATCAGGGGAGCGCGCGGGCAGAGGAGGGGGCGGCGCGGTGGTGCGCGAGAGAAGGATGAGGAGGGAGTAGGATGAGATGGCAGGGTGCGACCGCTTTCCACAGCCGTTCAGTTCTCAGACTGATCAGGCGGCTCATCAGCGGGGGTTTGTGCCCGGCGCCATGAAGCGCCGCAAGGCAGATGAGACGTGGCGGGAGGTCGTTGTCGGGAAAGCAACGCGCCTTGATGGCGCGAACATGGGCGTGCTCTGCGCGACGGGGGGGCCGTGCCGGAGTCGCGAGGGAGCAGCGGGATTCGCATTGGAATGCGAAGAGCGCGATCTCTCCGCTGGCGGGGGCGGGCGCCCGCAAGTCTTCGCGCCCATCGGGAAGCGCCGCCTGTGGGTGCTTAAGGCGGTCGGTGGTCTCAGTGCCGTGAAGGGCGCCTTGAACGCAACGACGCTGTTAGAGCAATTTGTCGCGAAGCTTCGCAGGGGAAGGAGACGACGTGGGTGGACCTGCGACTCCTGCGAAAGACGCCTCCGCAGCAGCGGGGGTATCAGCAGGAGCTTCCGCAGCAGCGGGCGCAGGAGCTCGGGGTCCCACGGCGGCTCTCCTCGGACCCGTCCAAGAAGGGACCAGCGCGTGGCGACCAGGCGAAAACCCCGGAGAAACCAAAAGGATTTCTTCGAGGCACGTTCGCCAGAATAACCGCGCCGATGCCTCCCAAGCCCGATGGGGGCCGACACGAAGCAGCTAGTTGTGCATGAGAACAAGCAAGGCGTTCTTTTCGTTCAGTGCGAGGACCTGCCATGGCACCTGCACTACCTGCACGAGGAGAACCAAGGCAAACGCGTTCCCGAGTCCATGGGCGACGACGGCGCCGACGACGCTGTGGACGAGGAGCGCCCGTGAACCACGAGATGGTGCCCCCCTGGGATGTGGGCAGTGGAGGTCAAAGGCGGACCACTCGCAGGCCGAAAATGGGCCTCGAAGATACAGGATCTGACCGCGGAGAAATGGGCCACAGGCGCTGCGTTGACTGACGTGACGACGCCCTTTCAGAAGGCCACCCGTGGCCAGCAGAAGGAGGTTTTACAGGCGTGCTTGGAGGACGTGGTCAAGAAAGCCATGGCGCAGGAAGCGGAGCAGTGATGTCGCAGTGATCGGCTGGCTGGCGCGCGCCGCAGCAGCGGCGCGCCGACCGCTGCAACGGTTTGATGAGTGTAGACTGCTTCGGTGTCTGCGCCGCAGCAACGGCGCTGAGTGTCTGCGCCGCAGCAGCGGCGCGGTGACCGCTGATATGGAAGTCTACGGGGTGCTGTCGACTAGACAGCGGTGAGGGCCCGCGCGGGGGATCGCGAGCCTGCGGCTTATCAGCGCCCGTGCGCTAGAAGGCAAAATGAACTCGAGGAGCAGGAGCGCGGAGCAGGAGGAGGATGGGGAGCAGGGGCAGGAGCAGCAGCAGCACCGCCACAAGCCGTTTCGCCCCCCTGCTGCTTTGGGCTCGAGACGGGGGCGGCCGCAGGTTCGCGCGCAGGGCTTCGGCTCATGGCCAGCGCTCCGCCCCCAGACCCAGGAGATGTTCGGCCTGCAGACGCGCCTCTGCGGGTCGGGCACGACCGCGAGGCACGCGAGTTCGTGGAGTTCCGGTACCAACCAGACAAAAATGAAGACCCAGGACAAGTGCTGACGAACCCACGGAGACGACAAGGGACAATTTTCGGATTCGGGTACGCTATGCGCCGCAGCAGCGGCGCGGTTTGTCATAATCCGTTTGGCCGCCGCATTTGTAAGAAGATTCATCTCTGCTCGGAATGGCCCTGTCCCAGCGACCACCGTCTGGCGGACGGTAATGTGGGCTACTCTAAGTACTCAGATTACCAACCGTTATGGCACTTAGTGCGTTGCGAGGGCGGGTGGCCCGCAGGAGCTGAAGCCGCCGCAGCAGCGGAGGCGCCAGCGGAGGCGCGCGTGGCCCCTGCTGAAGGTGCACCGGAGCCGCGCGTGGGCCCTGCTGAAGGCCCCGCAGCAGCGGCGCCGTCAGCGGAGGCGCGCGTGGCCCCTCCGGAAGTGGAAGCAGCGCCGCGCGTGGGCCCTGTTGAAGGCCCCGCAGCAGCGGGGCCGTCAGCGGAGGCGTGCGCGGGCCCTGCTGAAGGCCCCCCAGCAGCGGAGGCGTGCGCGGTTCCTGCTCACGCGCATGACGCCGACGCTATCGCCGAGACCGCTTCCGCAGTGGAGGCTGCCCTGAAGGACTCCGCGGCAGGCGCGGCCCTCTCAGCAGAGGGGTTTGCCCCTGTTGCTCTCCCCAAGCCCGCTCGGCTTGCTGTCTGCGACATAGCGGAACCCGTGCTTCAAGGAGCGGAGAATGGTGCAATGGGCACCCCTGAAATGTCATCCGCGAGTGTAGGCGCTGCGGTGGCCCCTCCTGAGCCTGCAGGAGCACTTTCAGAACAAGGCCAGAGGTGCTTCGAGAAATTGATGAAATTGTCTCGCAGTATTCGCCGGCCCCGAGAGGATAGGGCATTCGGCTTTCGTAGTCTTTGCACTTATGCGGAAGGTGCGCGTCTACGTTTGGGAAGGAGAGAACAGAGTCGACCTTTGCAAGGCCGTGCTGCCGCAGTGGAAATTGGCGGAGTTATCCCGCGAGCCTTCGGCGGACGCAAGCGCGCGTTGCGCCGTCCCCCGAGACTCGGGGCCTCCAGACTGGGCCCCCGTGTCGGAGGACCATCCGCTGATGCTATGCAATCATTTTACCGCAGGCGTCTCCACAGACTTTGTGGACGTCACGGGAGATGCGTCGACGGTGGGCGGTTTCTACTCTGCTCTCGGTGTCTACGTCGTGTCCACAGTGGCTGACGGGGACTGCGGTTTGGATTGCACGTTGCGCATGACACAAGAGGTTTCCGCACCAGCGTCTCGCAGGGAGCTCCGCCAGGACAGCTTCTCTCTGCGAGTTTCCTGATCCGTCGCTTCCTTCTCTGCGGCCCCCGCGTCCTCTCCCCATTCTTCCCCCCTCATGTTCCTGCTGCCCTCTCTCATTTCCCCCCCCTCCGAGGGCCTTCACTTGCCCTCCCCGCCGAGTCTCCTTGCCCGCCTGTCAGGAAATCGCGGACTACACGGTGCAAAGGTTGGCGCGGTGCCTCGACGCGATGGTCCTGGCACAAGAAGTCACGAGGGATGACGTACAGGAGCTTCGGCGCCTGCAGAGCGCGTTAGACGGGGAAGAACTTGCACCCCAGCCTGGACACGCCGCCCCCCCGGGAGCGCAGCCCGGTGCCGCCGCAGCAGCGGCGGCGTCATCTGACGGCTTGGGAGTGGTGGAAGTTGACGACAAGGCAGTTTGTGAGGAGCTCGTGCAAGCCATCCAATGGTGGACAGGACTGCAAGACACTGCGCGCGCCCTGGACGTAGCTCGGGAGTTGTTGCCCGCAGAGCGGGAGGAGCTGCTCTTGAGGTGCAGGAACCGCGGCTGCGAGCACAAAGCCCCCGCCCAGAAGCAGAAGCGCGCGGTGGCCCCGTCGCCCCGGAGCTCGAGGGCGGAGATAGCGGGGGCTTGGGGCGAGCACGTCCGCTCTTTAGGCTGGGCGCCTGGACAGCGCAGGCCCCACGGAGCGTTGCGTCCATTCATGGATGCGTGGGACTGGGGTCCCCTGTCCTTGACCTCTCACAGGGCGCGCACGCAGTGCGCGCGGCGCTGGCGCAGGGCTTTTGTTTCGTCGAGATACGCCTCCGCAGTGGCGGAGGCTGTCCGTCAACCAAGGGGGCACGATGCGCAGAACCTGCAGGGGCGCCTCCTCATGTGGAAAGGGCGCAAGAAGGATCGAGGGCAGGGGGCGCCTCGCAAATGTGCTTGGCTGCGGCAAGCTCTGTTTGAATGGTGGAGTTCCATTCGGCACAGTGTAGACTGGAAAGCTAGCAAAAGAGGCATGACGAGTGACGGCGCGGAGCCAAAGAAGATAGCACGGTTCACTCAACACATGCTCCAGACTAAAGCGTTGGAGCTCATGGGCGAGTACGTCGCAGAGCAGCTGAGCTTGGGGGGGCGACCCGCCGCCGTGGAGTTGAGGTCGCGCTGGTGGACCTCCTGGCGCAAGGAATGCGGGCTCAGCATGCGGTGCCCGAACAGGAAGCACAAGTGCCCGCTGCCCGCGTTGGAAGAGCGCCTCGAGCGGGGCTGGCTGAATGTGTTCGGGGCGCGCGTCGCAGACGTGCCACTCACGCAGCAGGGTCCCGAGGTGGAGAACTTCGACCAGTCGCAATTCCTCCGCAATGAGACAGGATCAGCTGGCGCGAGGACCCTCGCAGTAGCGGGGGTGCCAGTGCCACTGGTGGAGTGCCGCGGCCAAACGCGGGAGCGGTGGACGGCCAATTTCACGACGATGAGCGACAAGGATCGACAGCGGAGAGAAGGCCCCCCACCGATGGAGTGCATGTTCAAGGCGGAGGTGGGAGGAGAGAAGCTGGGGCCGCGCCTGCTCGAACACCTTCGGCGCCGAGGGTTCGGCGCGTGGGCGTCGGCGACCGCGAGCACCAAGGGGTCCCACCGGACGCCGGGCGTCCTCGCGTACTTGGACCGCCACCTGCCTCATCTGCCAGAGCCCCTGCAGCAGCGGGCGTGGAGAATAATGATGGCGGATGATCATGGCCCTCACTTGTCCCCGCTTGTGAGTAAGTTGCGTTAGTCTCGCGGGTGCGCGTTCATCCCGCGCGGGGGCGGCGTGGCCCCGATCCTCCAAACTGTGGACGCACATGTGAGACAACACGCAAAGCGCGAGTATGTGAAGAGAGAAGGAGCGGCGCTGCTGAGGGCCATGAGGCTCGGCCAGTGTGTCCCGCAGCTGGACAAGCCAGCATGCGTTGACTTGATGGTGGAAGTTATGTCCCAAATGGGTCTGCATTTGGCTGCGGCAGAGGGGTGCTGGGAAACTGGTTTCAAGGCAAACCTCTGGGATGCGGACTTGGACGCGCGCATCTGCAAGGAGGCAGGCCATTTCTGGAGAAAGTTGGGAATGCGTCACAAGGTCGCCGCCGCAGCAGCGGAGGTCGAAGAAGAGGTAAAGGCGGACCGCTTGAGATGGACCTAACAAGACATCATGCGATTGATTATCCCGCACCCTCGCCGCGGCCACCGCGATGACGTGTTCGCTAACCTCGGGGGCGACGCGGCGCTGGACGAGGGCGACAACATTTGGCATGGCATGGAGGGCGCTTTCGGCAACAGCGGAGCAGACGTCAGACATGAAGGGAACGTATATGACGATCGCAGAGGAGTTGCGCAGTTGGGGCGATATCGCAGGCGCCGCGTTCATGGAAACACAATTGTGCAAAAAAACGGAGGCGAGTGCGCGAACTGTCCAAGGAAGATCCCGGGGTTCAGCGAGCCCTCGCAGCATGCGAGGACGCCCGCGAGGCGACGCTGAGACATGAGAAACGACAGCGGGATGTCGAAGCGCGGCGCAGAGAAGAGCTAACCCGCTTGGGGGCCGACGTGAAGAAAGCGCGCAAGCTGCTGCGGGCACAGCAGGTCAAACTCGTAGATGCAGAGGAAGCCATCGATATCAAACACAGGATGAAGCATGTCGGGCAATTCCGAGCCGGGCGCGGGCCTTCGCAGCCGCGGGGGCGCAGCGGGTCGAGCGGCGAGGTTCGACGCGCTGAATCGCCTGGCGGGGTTGGGTTCTGGGCTGTCTGCAGCTCAGCGGTCAGGTTTTGATTGGTTTCGGCGGGAATGGGGCGCTGTAGGCATGGAGGACTTCGGTGGGCAGTGGCCAGAGACGCTTGCCACGTGGTTGCAGAACGTCATTGACGTGCACTTGGGAGGCAACCCGAGAGCCTTCAGCGTGTTTGTGCACAGTGAGACGCGACGACGCTTGTTTGGCTCCCTGGCGCTTGCGCCCCCCGCAGCTGGGGGCGTCTGAGAGGCGCGGCCCGCCGCAGCAGCGGCGAGGCGCCGCAGCAGTGACGCGGGCAGCAGCCACCGCTCTTCCGCCTGGCTGCGACTGAAGGCGCAGGCCCGATGGAGAATGCGAAGGGAGGGGGAAGGACGAGGGAGGGGGAGGGGGGAGGGGGAGAGCAGGCAGGGGGAGGAAGCCACGAGGGCGACCATCATTCCGCATCTCCTCTTGCTCTCTCCCCCCCCCTACCTTCTCCCTCGTCGCCCTCCCGGCCATTGTCTTCTTCCTCCCTCCCCCGTCCTCCTCCTGCCTGGACCTCGACGCCCGCCTCCGCGTGATCGTCGTCCGTCTCTCTCTCTCTCTCTCTCTCTCTCCTCTGCCTCTCTCCATATCTCTCTCTCTCTCTGTGTTTCCCTCTCTCTCTCTCTCTCTCTCTCTCTCTCTCTCTCTCTCTCTCTCTCTCTCTCCTCTCTCTCTCTCTCCTCTCTCTCTCTCTCTTTTTTCTCTCTCTCTCTCTCTCTCTCTCTCTCTCTCTCTCTCTCTCTCTCTCTCTCTCTCTCTCTCTCTCTCTCTCTCTCTCTCTCTCTCTCTCTCTCTCTCTCTCTCTCCCCCCCTGTGTATCTCTCCCTCTCTGCCCGCCCTTCCCTTCCTTGTCCGCCCCGTCCTCCTCCTCTTGGCCCCTTCGACCTCCTTCCGCTGCCGTTTCGGCCCAAGGAGTCCAGCTCTCACGGCCGCCCCCCCCCCCCAAACGGGGGTAGCGAGCGATGGCCGCCGCCGGCGGCAACGGCGCAGGCCCATGGGGCCCCGCAGCAGCGGGGCTCCGGGGCCGACTGTCGGCAGTGTATACAGCGAAGTGTGGGAAGGTTTGGCTACCTGTGGGAAGGGGCGAAGAACCCTGGAAGGGCCCTTGGGCTCCTTTGTCAGCGGGCGCCCCCGCAGCAGCGGGGGCTGCGGCGTCTGGCGCTTCAAGCTCAGCAGCGGCGGCGGACTCGGACGATGAGGCGCGATCGAGAGGTGCTGCAATGCCCGCCCGCCCACGCGACTCGCTGGTGGATCCGACCGATGACGAAGGGCCTCAGGAAGAGCGGCGCGATCAGCCGGCCTTTGGGGGCTGCGCGCTGCCCGACGACGTCCAACGGCGCAGATCCGTTCACCCTGACACCGTCTCTGCCGAGCTCTTCTGCGAGCGTCGACTGGCCAGCGTGAGCGCGCCGCGGAAGGACAACGAGGGCAACCTTTCCGTCGTGTTCGGGAACTGGGGCCCCCTGCCGAGCGAGAAAACCAACGGGGACCAGCGGCGGAGAATTGAGTTGCAGCTGCGGCATTGCCCTGCTCTCGTGGCGTGCTTTGCGGAATGCGAGGCGCCGATGGAGGCCATCCTACAGCGGCCAGGAAAACCACCGCCGCTGAAGGCGGACGCCCCCGCAGCAGCGGGGGCGTCCGCTGCGGCGACGGCGACTGCAAGAGGGAGTCCTGCTGCGAGTGCTGGCGATTGCGACCAGCTCCAGAGTCGACCAGAGTGGGAATACTTGACTCTGCGCGGGCGTGAGGACAAGTCCTTGTGCATCGCTGCGCCGCAAGCCTGTGCCACCGAGTGCAGCTACTCCATTGGGAAAGGGGCGTCGGCGGCCACTGCAAGACTGCGCGCGGGAACAAGCAGGAAGCGTTCTCGGGGATCATGGTGGCAGAGATCTCCCTCGATCAAACCTACGCCCACTTCGGTTCGAAAGTGCGGGTGCGCGCGGTGCACCTCCACCGCGACACGGCGAACGCCTACCCAGGCTTCAAGGCGGCTCACGAGACGTGGTGGCCGAGGCTGGCGGCCATCTTGCAGGAGAACCATGTTGACATCCTTTGCGGGGATTTCAACGTGGCGCTCACACAGACGCTTCCACGCCTTCGGGGTCTAGGCTTGCGACTCGAGACGGCAGCAGCGTGCTTCTGGCGCGGGTTGGACGGCGCCCCGTGCTTGGACAGCTGCGGCATCTTCGTTCTCAACAGGCCTGGCGAGCACAGCCTATGCTGGCCGCTGAGCGCCCTGCGCGACAGAGACGAGACGGGGTTGCTTTTCGCAAGCAAGTCGGTGATCCGCGTGATTGGGCACGGAACAAAAGCACGGCAGAGGCCCCCGCAGCAGCGGGGGCCTCCAGCAGCCCAGCATCGGAGCCGAGGTACTGGTACCACAGCAAGACACTGGGCCCTGGGAAGCCGTACGATTGCTACTACCCGAAAAAAGACCCCCGCGAACACCGCCAGGATTTACTGACGCTGTCAAAGGAATCCGAACGCCAGATACAAGCGAAAGAGCGTGAGAAACAGAGGCGCGCCGAGGCTGAGGCTGAAGGAGACCGCAGTTCCTGTTCTTCTCGCGAGGTGCTCCTCGTTCGCGCGGCGCAGAAGACGTTCCCGGTGGTGACCGCGGAGGTGGATGGGCGCTTGCACGGCGGCGCCCACTGCCCCCCCTGTTCCAAATGCGCATGGCCAGCGCGCGTCCGCAGGAGAGGAAGCAGAAGAGGAAGCAAGGGAAGAAGGACAGGCGTGCCCAGAGAGCGCAAGAAGCTGCGCTCGAGGGCGCCGCAGCAGCGGCGCCCGAGAAGCACGGGCCCGAGCGCCAGCCACCAGGGCGGCGCCGCGAGAGGGGCGAGCGAAACGACAGCGACCACCAGGCGCCGCGCCCATCAACATGGGCACACGAAGACAAGCACGGCGACCGCGCCTGGCCCGCGGCCGGCGATGCAAGGTCGCGGCGGGCGGGTTACAAGGGGGGGGGGGGGGGGGGGGGCGGGGGGGCGGAGCGCGGGGGGGGCAGGAGGGGCGAGAGAGAGAGAGAGAGAGAGAGAGAGAGAGAGAGAGAGAGAGAGAGAGAGAGAGGGAGAGATAGAGAGAGAGAGAGAGAGAGAGAGAGAGAGAGAGAGAGAGAGAGAGAGAGAGAAGAGAGAGAGAGAGAGAGAGAAGAGAGAGAGAGAGAGAGAGAGAGAGAGAGAGAGAGAGAGAGAGAGAGAGACGAACAGGCTGAGCAGGACGAGGGATGACATCAGGCAGCGGGCGTCGGGAAGGAAGCGGGAGTTCAACGGGAAGGGGGCCATTTTAGAAATAATGACATATCGCCCCCCAAGGTGGCGGCGGACCCCGCAGTGGCCAGCTCCAGGGCCTGCGCCGCTGGATGGGCCGCAGGAGCGGGCGCCGCAGCGGCCCTTGAGCCCCCGCAGCAGCGAGGGCCAGGGTTGCAAGAGCAGCAGCCGCACGAAGCGCCCCCGCAGCAGCGGCGGCCACAGACGCCATTGCATCGCCCAACAGACGCGGAGTGGCGCTGGGATGAGTGGCGCGGCAAATCTTGGGAATGGCGGCGCAGCAGGGGGGGCGAGGAGCGCGAGTCCCAACGGCCAAGCGGCGCGGCTTCCTCGCCGCAGGACTACAGGGTACAATCCGCCCTGCGCAACATGCAGCATGCTTTCGGCAACGACGCGCGCCCCAGTGACTGGCGGAGCAGCCGCGCGCACTCGCGTGGCGACCAGGGGCGCTGGGAGGGCACGACCACTTGGAGGTGGGTCGAAGACCCTGAACCACCCAATCCCTGGAGAGAACTGAGCTAAATCGTCGCACAGGGGCCGCCCCTCCGCAGCAGCGGAGGGAGGCCTCATCGGCCGAACATCGCCCCTCCGCAGCAGCGGTGGCCATGGCAGTGCAGCGCGAGCGGCGGCGGGTCGCGCGCGCCCTCGTGCTCGGCGACCGCTGCCCGAGCGGGACAGGAAAAAGAGACGGTGCTGTCATCGGTGCTGTCGTTGCCTCCTCTCCTTCATCGATTTCTTCTCCTTCCCCCTCCCCAACCCCCCATCCCGCCATCGCAATTTTCACCCCTTCTATCGTCTCCAGTCGTAGCGGGAGGTCCCACGGCAGAAGAGCACCCAGAACGAGCCCCTCCGTGACAGAGGGGGGCCATCTCAGCGCCCCTCTGTGACAGAGGGGGGGTCGAAAAAAAAAACGAATGATTACCTTATTCCGGGTTTTGGGCTAGGGTGATGGGGCGAGGCTGCTCGCCCTCAGCGCCGGTGATCACTGCGCCGACCAGATTTATCTCCGTCTTCTCCTTGTCTCTCGGTTCTTCGTCTCCTGCTCCTGACATGTTCTTCCAAGAGAGAAAGCCTCGCCGTGGACCCGCGCCGCGCGCTGGCGCTCGAGCGGAGCCTCGGCGGGGGCCGTCAAGCAGCGGAGGGCGACCCTCAAGGCCGCGCCCTGCTGCCCATCGCCCGCGCGGGAGACCCCGCTCCGCTACCAACTGTAGCAGCAGCAGGGCAATTAAGTACTTTTCCCTTGAGCCAAACGCGAAGTACAACACGCATGCCCCCTAGTCCGAGGGGCCAGGGCACGGAATCTAAACGCTAAACCTGAACACAAAACCTGGACTCCTGCTTCACACTGGCAGCGTTCGCGTGGCGGCCCCGCTCCATGTCGGCACACCCCTCGCGAGGATCGTAGCCCCATAGGGAGCTCCACCGAAGGCCCCAGTGGCAGCGTTCGCATGGCGGCCCCGCCCCATTTTGGCGCACCCCTCGCACGGTTCGTGGCCCTATAGGGAGCTCCACCGAAGGCCCCAGTGGCAGCGTTCGCATGGCGGCCCCGCCCCATTTCGGCACACCCCTCACGAGGATCGTGGCCCCATAGGGAGCTCCACCGAAGGCCCCAGTCGGGCCATTTCGGCACACCCCTCACGAGGATCGCGGCCCCATAGGGAGCTCCACCGAAGGCCCCAGTGGCAGCGTTCGCATGGCGGCCCCGCCCATTTTGGCGCACCCCTCACGAGGATCGTCGCCCCATAGGGAGCTCCACCGAAGGCCCCAGTGGCAGCGTTCGCATGGCGGCCCCGCCCCATTTATCCTTCGCGAGGATCATGGCCCCATAGGGAGCTCCACCGAAGGCGCCAGTGGCAGCGTTCGCATGGCGGCCTCGGGCCATTTCGGCACACCCCTCACTAGGATCGCGGCCCCATAGGGAGCTCCACCGAAGGCCCCAGTGGCAGCGTTCGCATGGCGGCCTCGGGCCATTTCGGCACACCCCTCACGAGGATCGCGGCCCCACAGGGAGCTCCACCGAAGGCCCGAGCGGCAGCGTTCGCATGGCGGCCTCGGGCCATTTCGGCACACCCCCACGAGGATCGTGGCCCCATAGGGAGCTCCACCGAAGGCCCCAGTGGCAGCGTTCGCATGGCGGCCTCAGGGCATTTTTGGCGCACCCTTCACGAGGATCGTGGCCCCAGAGGGAGCTCCACCGAAGGCCCCAGTGGCAGCGTTCGCATGGCGGCCCCGCCTCATTTCGGCACACCCCTCACGAGGATCGTGGCCCCATAGGGAGCTTCACCGAAGGCGCCAGTGGCAGGGTTCGCATGGCGGCCTCGGGCCATGTCGGCGCACCATTCACGAGGATCGTAGCGGCAGGGTTCGCGCGGCGGCCTTCGGCCATTTCGGCACACCCCTCACGAGGATCGTGGCCCCATAGGGAGGTTCACCGAAGGCGCCAGTGGCAAGGTTCGCATGGCGGCCTCGGGCCATGTCGGCACACCCCTCACGAGGATCGCGGCCCCATAGGGGGCTCCACCGAAGGCCCCCAGTGACAGGGTTCGCATGGCGGCCTCGGGCCATTTCGGAACACCCCTCACAAGGATCGCGGCCCTATAGGGAGCTCCACCGAAGACCCCCAGTGGCGGCGTTCGCACGGCGGCCTCGGGCCTTTTCGGCACACCGCTCACGAGGATCGTGGCCCCATAGGGAGCTCCACAGAAGGCGCCAGTGGCAGGGTTTGCACGGCGGCCTCGGGCCATCTCGGCCCACGAGGACCGTGGCCCCAGAAGGGGGCTCCACCGACGGCGCCAGCGGCAGCGTTCGCACGGCGGCCTCTGGCCATTTCGGCACAACCCTCACGAGGATCGTGGCCCCATAGGGAACTCCACCGCAGGCCCCAGTTGCAGGGTTCGCACGGCGGCCTCGGGCCATTTCGGCACACCCCTCTCGAGGACCGTGGCCCCATAGGAGCTCCAGCGAAGGCGCCAGTGGCAAGGTTCGCATGGCGGCCTCGGGCCATTTCGGCACACTCCTCACGAGGATCGCGGCCCCATAGGAGCTCCAGCGAAGGCGCCAGTGGCGAGGTTCGCACGGCGGCCCCCGGCCATGTCGGCACACCCCTCACGAGGATCGCGGCCCCATAGATGCGTTGTTTCAACAACCGCGCCTGGGAGTCGTACTCCGCCGTGTCGACGTGCAACGCCCCCTCTCCCTCATGGCTCTCGAAGCCCTCTTCTGCTCTTGCTCCTCGGTCAGAGGGGCGCCGTCCGCGTCGTCGTCGGCGCCCGCGAAGACGGCCGCGAACGTGTTCCTGAGCATGTCGGGTTCCGGCGGGAAGCTGTGGCCGCATAGGGGGCGCGGGCAAAGATGGCATTCACAATTGCGGCGTTCACAATTGCATATGGTTGGGCTTGCGCCAGGCTAATTTTTTCCCAACCCTCCTGTGGTGTTAGGTCCTCGTTTTGAAGAGACGGCGCCCCGCGTTCCTCTCCTTCTTCCTTCCCGCCCTCCTCCCCCTCCTCCCTCCCCCCTCCTCCCATCATCATCATCATCACCATCACCATCACCATCATCATCATCATCATCGTCTTCGTCGTCGTCGTCGTCATCGCCATCGCCATCATCACCAACATCATCATTTCAAAGCTTCGTGGCCCCATAGGGAGCTCCACCGGAGGCCCCAGTAGGGGTGCTCGCATGCGTCTCCCCCACCCACGACAGCGCTTCGTGGCCCCATCGGGAGCTCCACCGAAGGCCCCAGTGGGGGTGGGCGCATGCTGTCCCCTCACACAGGGCAGCGCTTCGTGGCCCCATCGGGAGCTCCACCGAAGGCCCCAGTGGGGGTGGGCGCATGCGGTTCTCCCACCCAGGGCAGCGCTTCGTGGCCCCATAGGCAGCTCCACCGAAGGCCCAAGTGGGGGTGGCCGCATGCGGTTCCCCCTACCCAGGGCAGCGCTTCGTGGCCCCATACGGAGCTCCACCGAAGGTCCCGGTGGGGGTGGGCGCATGCGGTTCCCCCGCCCAGGGCAGCGTTTCGTGGCTCCACAGGGAGCTCCACCTAAGGCTGGAGGTGGGCGCATGCGGTTCCCCCACCCAGGGCAGCGTTTCGTAGCCCATAAAAGCTCCACCGAAGGCCCCAATGGGGGTGGGCGCATGCGGTTCCCCCACCCAGGGCAGCGAGTCGTGGCCCCATAGGGCCTCCACCGAAGGCCCCGGTGGGGGTGGGCGCATGCGGTTCCCCCGCCCAGGGCAGCGCTTCGTGGGTCCACAGGGAGCTCCACTTAAGGCCCCAGTGGAGCGTTTCGTAGCCCCATGGGAACTCCACCGAAGGCCCCAGTGGGGGTGGGCGCAAGCGGTTCCCCCACCCAGGGCAGCGTTTCGTGGCCTCATAGGGAGCCCCACCGAAGATCCCAGTGGCGCAGCCCGCATGCGGTTTCCTCAAACCAGGGCAGCGTTTCGTAGCCCCGTAGCGAACCCCACCGAAGGTCACAGTGGAACAGCCCGCATGCGGTTCCCCCGCCCAGGGCAGCGCTTCGTGGCCCCATAGGGAGCTCCACCGAAGGTCCCAGTGGCACAGTCCGCATGCGGTTCCCCCACCCAGGGCAGCGCTTCGTAGCCCCATAGGGAGCTCCACCGAAGGTCCCAGTGGCACAGCCCGCGTGCGGTTCCCCCACTCAGGGCAGCGCTTCGCGGGCCCATAGGGAGCTCCACCGAAGGCCCCAGTGGCACAGCCAGCGTGCGGTTCCCCCGCCCAGGGCAGCGCTTCGTAGCCTTATAAGAGGGCTCCACCGAAGGTCCCAGTAGCACAGCCCGCATGCGGTTCCCCCCCCAGGGCAGCGCTTCGTGGCCCCATAGGGACCTCCACCGAAGGTCCCAGTGGCACAGCCCGCATGCGGTTCCCCCGCCCAGGGCAGCGTTTCGTAGCCCCATAGTGAGTTCCACCGAAGGTCCCAGGGGCACAGCCCGCATGCGGTTTCCCCACCCAGGGCCGCGCTTCGTAGCCCCATAGGGAGCTCCACCGAAGGTCCCAGTGGGGGTGGGCGCATGCGGTTCCCTCACCTGCAGGGCAGCGCTTCGTGGTCCCATAGGGAGCTCCACCGAAGGTCCCAGTGGCACAGCCCGCATGCGTCCCACAGCGTTTCGTGGCCCCCTAGGGAGCTCCACCGAAGGCCCCAGTGGCGCAGTTCGCATGCGTCCCCCCCCCCACCCAGTACAGCGCTTCGTGGCTCCATAGGGGGCTCCACCGAAGGTCCCAGTGGCGCAGCCCGCGTGCGTCCCCCCCACACCCAGTACAGCGCTTCGTGGCCCCATACGGGGCTCCCCCGAATGCGATACCCACAACTGCATATGGTTGGGTCCTTCGCCAGGCTAATTCTCCCGCGCGCTGGTTTCGCTCGACCGAGGGAGCAGGACAACGGGGGAGGAGGTAACGGAGGAAGGGGATCAGACGGAGGGGGAGGGAGTAGCAGGAAGGGGAGAGTGCATGAAGGAGGACGGGAAGGAACACGTGCTCATAACTTGCGTCTCGGACGGCATACTAGCGAAGAGCATCCAGGGAGAGGGAGAGAAGGAGGTCGAGGAGGAGGAGGAGGAGGAGGAGGAGGAGGAGGAGGAGGAGGAGGTCAGTTTCGAGTGGGACATCCTCAGACTTAAGGTTTCCGAGGTGCGTTTGCTTGAGGTGGTTTGCCTACGCTTGGGATATCCGAACCGCTCTGGGTTCTCAAATGCGGTTCTCGGAGTGTTCGGGCCCGCCTCGCTTGAGGCATCCTCGAAATTCTATGTTGCAGGATGTCTTGTCGTAAGGTGATCTGGCCCGTTTCGCCTGGGACATCCTCACCATTCCGCGTTCCAGAATGCGGTGTTGGAAGTGTTCTGGCTTGTTTCGCGTGAGACATCCTCAGCATTCGGGGTTTCGATTCACGTCGCCATGTTCACGTCACGATTGTTGGAGTTCGCATTGAAGGTCGGTGCGTGCGTGGAGAGCGGGTCTATGCACGCTTTGCCCATGCGTGCTTTTTGGCGTGCGGGTTGGGCAAACAGGCGTGCCCTCCTGTCTTCTCTTCGATGCGCACGCCGTGCCAAACAATTTCGCCTCCGTAGCGCGGGCGTGGCAACGTGGTCTGCAGACGCGCTTGTGCTGGTACACGGCGATGCTCGAGTCGCGAGTTGGAAGCGCGGGTGGTTGTCCGAATCTGCCCTCCGTCGGCTTCGCGGGCTCGGTCCGTTGTGCGCTCGAGTCCAGCGTGTTGTCGCGTTGGTTCGCGGCGCCTGGCAGCAGAACGGGGCCACTCCGTACTTCAGTGCGCTTGGTTGTGGTCTGAAGGCCATTCTTGGCAACGTTTTGCTGCGGCGGTCTGGGACTCGTCGTGGGGGCGTTGTCTATTGGGGGCCCTCCCCCCGTCCTCTCCGCCCCCTCCTCCTCCTTCCATTCCCCCTCCTCCCCCTTCTCCCCCTTTTTCTTCTCCTCCCGCTCCTCCAGTTCCTCCCTTTCCTCCTCGTGTCTTCCCATCGGCAGGCAACCGTGCCACGCGGTGCCCGCCAGGATGCCATCCCATAGTCCCCCGTAGTCAGGTTTCCATGGTGACGAAGGTTTCCAAGCTCCAAACAAAAATATCCGCGCGCCTGTTGCAGGCCACGCCGTCGTTTCCTTAGCAGAGCTCTTTTACAGGAGGAATTCAGCCAGGCTTCGCGCGTGCCGAGGCAGGAACGAAATCATTCTTGGGTCGCCCGTACGGGCTACTAGCACCCCCCACACACACACACACACACACACACACACACACACACACACACACACACACACACACACACACACACACACACACACACACACACACACACGCACGCACGCACGCACGCACGCACGCACGCACGCACGCACGCACGCACGCACGCACGCACGCACGCACGCACGCACGCACGCACGCACGCACGCACGCACACGCGCACGCACGCACGCGCACGCGCACGCACGCACACGCGCGCGCGCGCACGCGCACGCGCACGCGCACGCGCACGCGCACGCGCACGCGCACGCGCACGCGCACGCGCACGCGCACGCGCACGCGCACACGCACGCAACGCACACGCACACGCACACGCACACGCACACGCACACGCACACGCACACGCACACGCACACGCACACGCACACGCACACGCACACGCACACGCACACGCACACGCACACGCACACGCACACGCACACGCACACGCACACGCACACGCACACGCACACGCACACGCACACGCACACGCACACGCACACACACACATACACACACACACAAATGCTGCTCTAGGGGGCCGCGGGACTTCCTTAGTAGTGTTCCTCTAGCGAACGAGAACCCAATACCCACTATTGTTAAGCGAATGGAAAAAAGACGCTTTGCTTTTCGAGCCCCCAGGGGAATCAACAAGTTAGGCCGGGATAAACACGTTCGATGTGTAAGCGTTTCGTTGGCTTTTGGTTCCGGGGTTACCGTTTCTGTGTTTTCATTGTTCGTTTTTTCCCAACCCTCCTATGGTTGGGCACTCGTTTTGAATAGAGCAGTGTGGTCGCCCCGGCCTCCTCCTTCTCCTCCCCCCCTCCTCCTCTCCTGTTTCCTGTGTTCCCCTCTCCTCTTCTCTTGTGCCGTCGGGCTGCGATCTGCGCAACTGTCGCCACCTTCGTGGGCTCCTGGGAGGCCCAGCGGAGGTACGTCCAACAGTTGTCGCCATTTTCGTGGGCTCCTGGGAGGCCCAGCGGAGGTACGTCCACCGCGGATCACCTCGGGACCTCGCGGCGCCCTGGGGGGCTGCGATCTGCGCAACTGTCGCCACTTTCGTGGGCTCCTAGGAGGCCCAGCGGAGGTACGCCAACAACGCGGATCACCTCGGGACCTCGCGGCGCCTTGGGGGGCTGCGATCTGCGCAATTGTAGCCTTTGTCGTGGGCTCCTGGGAGGCCCAGCGGAGGTACGTCCAACGCGGATCACCTCGCGACCTCGCGGTGCCCTGGGGGGCTGCGATCTGCGCAATTGTCGCATTTTTTAGTGGGCTCCTGGGAAGCCCAGCAGAGTACGTCCAACGCGGATCACCTCGAGACCTCGCGGTGCCCTGGGGGGCTGCGATTTTCGCAACTGTCGCCACTTTCGTGGGCTCCTGGGAGGCCCAGCGGAGGTACGCCCAACGCGGACCACCTCGGGACCTCGCGGCGCCCTGGGGGGTTGCGATCTGCGCAATTGTCGCCTTTTTCGTTGGCTTTTGGGAGGCCCAACGAAGGTACGCCCAACGCGGATCACCTCGGGACCTCGCGGTGCCCTGGGGGGCTGCGATCTGCGCAATTGCCGCCAGTTTCGTGGGCTCCTGGGAGGCCCAGCGGAGGTACGCCCAACGCGGATCACCTCGGGACCTCGCGGCGCCCTGGGGTGGTTGCGATCTGCACAATTGTCGCCACTTTCGTGGGCTCCTAGGAGGCCCAGCGGAGGTACGCCCAACGCGGATCACCTCGGGACTTCGCGGCGTCTTGGGGGGTTGCGATCTGCGCAATTGTCGCCACTTTCTTTGGCTCCTGGGAGGCCCAGCGGAGGTACGTCCAACGCGGATCACCTCGCGACCTCGCGGTGCCTTGGGGGGCTGCGATCTGCGCAATTGTTGCCATGTTCGTGGGCTCCTAGGAGGCCCAGCGGAGGTACGTCCAACGCGGATCACCTCGGGACCTCGCGGCGCCTTGGGGGGCTGCGATCTGCGCAATTGTAGCTTTTTTCGTGGGCTCTTGGGAAGCCCAGCGGAGGTACGTCTTCTGCGGATCACCTCGGGACCTCGCGGCGCCCGGGGGGGCTGCGATCTGCGCAATTGTCGCATTTTTTCGTGGGCTCCTGGGAAGCCCAGCAGAGGTACGTCCAACGCAGATCACCTCGAGACCTCGCGGCGCCTTGGGGGGCTGCTATTTGCGCAATTGTCGCCACCTTTTTTGCTCGTGGGAGGCCCAACGAAGGTACGCCCAACGCGAATCACCTCGGGACCTCGCCGCGCCCTGGGGGCTGCGATCTGCGCAGTTGTCGCCATTTTCGTTGGCTCCTGGGAGGCCCAGCGGAGGTACGTCCACCGCGGATCACCTCGGGACCTCGCGGCGCTCTGGGGGGCTGCGATCTGCGCAACTGTCGCCGGCTTTCGTGGGCTTTTGGGAGGCCCAGCTGAGGTACGTCCAACGCGGATCACCTCGGGATTTCTCGGTGCCCTGGGGGGTTGCGATCTGCGCAATTGTCGTATTTTGTCATTGGCTCCTGGGAGGCCCAGCTGAGGTACGCCCAACGCGGATCACTTCGGGACCTCGCTGCGCCCTGGGGGGTTGCGATCTGCGCAATTGTTGCCACTTGCGTTGGCTCCTGGGAGGCCCAGCGGAGGTGGGTCCCACGCTGATCATCTCGAGACCTCGCGGCGCCTCGGGGGGGGTGCGATCTGCGCAACTGTCGCCACCTTCGTGTGCTCCTGGGAGGCCCAGCAGGATTCGTCCAACGCGGATCACCTCGGCACCTCGCGGTGCTTTGGGGGGGTGCGATCTGCGCAATTGTCGCCACGTTCGTGTGCTTCTGGGAGGCCCAGCGGAGGTGGGTCCCACGCGGATCACCTCGAGACCTCGCGGCGCCTCGGGGGGGGGTGCGATCTGCGCAACTGTCGCCACCTTCGTGTGCTCCTGGGAGGCCCAGCAGGATTCGTCCAACGCGGATCACCTCGGGACCTCGCGGCGCCCTGGGGGGCTGCGATCTGCGCAATTGTCGCAATTTTCGTGGGCTCCTGGGAGGCCCAGCGGAGGTACGTCCAACGCGGATCACCTCGGGACCTCGCGGCGCCCTGGGGGGCTGCGATCTGCGCAATTGTCGCATTTTTTCGTGGGATCCTGGGAGGCCCAGCGGAGGTACGTCCAACGCGGATCACCTCGGGACCTCGCGGCGCCCTGGGGGGCTGCGATCTGCGCAATTGTCGCTCCTGGGAGGCCCAGCGGAGGTACGTCCCACGCGGATTACCTCGCCGCCCCTTGGGGGGTTGCGATCTGGGAGGCCCAGCGGAGGTGGGTCCCACGCGAATCACCTCGGGACCTCGCCGCCCCTGGGGGGCTTGCGATGTTCGCAACTGTTGCCGCTTTCGTGGGCTCCTGGGAGGCCCTGGGGGGCTTGCGATCTGGCAATTGTCGCCACTTTCGGAGGCCCAGCGGAGGTACGTCCCACGTGGATC
The DNA here is from genome assembly GCA_963575745.1 of Prorocentrum cordatum. NCBI lineage: Eukaryota > Dinophyceae > Prorocentrales > Prorocentraceae > Prorocentrum > Prorocentrum cordatum. Next base: position 347,424 of record CAUYUJ010004514.1, read on the forward strand.
ATTCGGAGGTACGTCATACGCGTTTCTTTCAACGCCCCTGTGTTTCCATTTTGTATAGTTGCCGTTCCTCTTCTTGCTGCGCTCTTCTGAAATCACTGTTGGGTGCTCTTTTTGCGCACTGCGGGTCCTTCAGAATGCCAGTCAACATTGAGTGGTCCTGAGTATAATCGCCACATGTATAGAAAGGGTTGGTTACGTCACAGGGTAATTGTCGAAGAACATCGCCCCCTGAGGCATCGGGAAAGTGTGTCGGGCGCCCCTCTACAGGTCGGGGAGGCCATCCCTTGACCATAGGACTCCGTGGGATAATTCCATGTCGGCACGAATCGTGCCATATGCTGTCCAAATGTTGCCGAGGCAGCTCCGCTGGGCGAAGCGCAGTAGTATTGCCGTCTTCCTGCGAAAGACCTGTCAGTCTATGTGTCTTCGATCGCTTCAACTTCTGCGAGGCATGTGTATGTAGGCACGCACTTGTGGTGGGCTTTCGAGCCGGTGCGAGCTCTCATGGCCTATCGAATGATGCGCGCACGTGTCGGGCGGCCGCGCTGATTCTTGCCGTGTTTACCTGGCACGCCCTTCACCCTCGTGGAGCCGTCTGCTAGTTTCACTTGGCGTGCGGGGTGCGCGCTGGGTCAATTTTCTGCCAGTGGAGCGTTTTGTGGCGAAGGTCTTTTTGTATTTTACTGCTCTGTTCTTGCTGATGTGGTATTTGTTCGCTACGGTCAGCTGTGGGCCAATGCCTGTAGCAGCGTTGTGTTTCTGTCCGCCGCCAACCTTGTGCCGCGGTTCGGGCTGGTCCCAAGCTTGCGCCTTCAATTCCACAGCGTTCAAGGCGCGCGAGCTTTGAATGGCAAGTCGTTGACCAAAAAACGAAAGGGAACCATGCCAATTAAGGGAGTTCCCCTGGCTACCCCTGACCCCTGCTCACACGGGGTTCAAGAAGTCCCGCATGGACCTCCCAGGGTCGCACAGAGTCGTCCGCCATCTTTACAGCAGAACTCTTTGCTTGGGTCGGCCACACCTGGCGAGATCGACCTGTGCGAAAGTTGTGGGTGGCTGTGCGGGGCATGTACGGAACGTGCAGCAATGCCGGGGCCAGCCAAGATGGGAGCGGCCCCGAGTCATCCAGCGCCCCGCTCACGCCCCGCGCAGGCACGCGCACGGCTTGCGCAGCCCGCGTTCGTCGCCTGGAAGGGCTGCCCCAGCAGTTGTCCAGCCGTTTTCGCTGGAGACCTGTTTTGCAACTCTGACCTCAGAAATGCCCTGGGTTGAGGTGGTCTCGTCGCTTACGCCTGAGACATCCTCGCAAGTCTGGGTTCGGGGGGGTTCTTGTGCTCAGGTGGTCAGGCCACCTTCGCCTGAGACATCCTCGCAACTCTAACCTCTGAGATTCCCTGAGCTGAGGTGGTCAGGCCACCTTCGCCTGAGACATCCTCGCAACTCTGACCTCGGACATGCCCAGTTCCGAGATGCCATGCCCCATGGTGGTCTGGCCACCTTCGCATCAGACATCCTCGCAACTTTGGGTTCCGAGATTCACTGAGCTGAGGTGGTCAGGCCAATTTCGCCTGAGACATCCTGGCAACTCTGGCCTACGAAATGCTCTGAACTGAGGTGGTCAGGCTACTTTCGCATCGGGCATCCTCGCAACTCTGGGTCCCGAGATGCCTTGAGATCAGGTGGTCAGGCCACCTTCGCCTGAGACATCCTCGCAACGCTGACCTCTGAGGTGCCCTAAGCTGAGGTGACCTTGCCGCTTTCACCTGAGACAATCCTCGCAAATCTGGGTTCCGAGATGCCTTGCTCAATGGGGGTCCGGCCACTTTTGCCTGCGACATCCTCGCAATTTAGGGTTCCGAGATTCACTGAGCTGATGTGGTCAGGCCACTTTCGCCTGAGACATGTTCGCAACTCTGACCTCGGACATGCCCTGTTCCGAGATGCCCTGCCCCATGGTGGTTTGGCCACCTTCGCATCTGACATCCTCGTAACTCTTGGTCCCGGAACGCCCTGAGTTTCGGTAGTCCGACCACTTGAGACATCCTCGCAGTTCTGACCTCGGAGATGCTCTGCCTCGTGGTGGTCCAGCCACCTCCGCCTGAGATATCCTCGCAACGCGGACCTCGGACATGCCCTGAGCTGAGGTGGTCAGTCCACTTTCGCCTAAGAGACATCCTCGCAACTCTGGGTTCCGAGATGCCTTGCTCAATGGGGGTCCGGCCACTTTTGCCTGCGACATCCTCGCAATTTAGGGTTCCGAGATTCACTGAGCTGATGTGGTCAGGCCACTTTCGCCTGAGACATGTTCGCAACTCTGACCTCGGACATACCCTGTTCCGAGATGCCCTGCCCCATGGTGGTCTGGCCACCTTCGCATCTGACATCTTCGCAACTCTGGGTCCCGGAATGCCCTGAGTTTCGGTAGTCCGACCACTTGAGACATCCTTGCAGTTCTGACCTCGGAGATGCTCTGCCTCGTGGTGGTCCAGCCACCTCCGCCTGAGATATCCTCGCAACGCGGACCTCGGAGGTTCCCTAAGCTGAGGTGACCTTGCCGCTTTCACCTGAGACAATCCTCGCAACTCTGGGTTCCGAGATGCCGTGCTCAATGGGGGTCCGGCCACTTTTGCCTGCGACATCCTCGCAATTTAGGGTTCCGAGATTCACTGAGCTGAGGTGGTCAGGCCACTTTCGCCTGAGACATGTTCGCAACTCTGACCTCGGACATGCCCTGTTCCGAGATGCCCTGCCCCATGGTGGTCTGGCCACTTTCGCATCTGACATCTTCGCAACTCTGGGTCCCGGAATGCCCTGAGTTTCGGTAGTCCGACCACTTGAGACATCCTCGCAGTTCTGACCTCGGAGATGCTCTGCCTCGTGGTGGTCCAGCCACCTCCGCCTGAGATATCCTCGCAACTCTGACCTCGGACATGCCCAGTCCACTTTCGCCTAAGAGACATCCTCGCAACTCTGGATTTCGAGATATCCCAAGCTCCGAACCTGACATGGTCAGGCCGCTTTTGCCTGAGACATCCTCGCAACTCTAACCTCGGATATGCCCTGCCCCATGGTGGTCTGGCCACTTTCGACTTAGACATCCTCGCAACTCTGACCTCTGAAATTCCCTGAGCTCAGTTTGTCCGGCCACTTTCGCCAGAGACATCTCTGCGTGATACATCATGAGAGCGCTTGCCATATCCCTGTGCTCGAATAGTGCTGTCGCCTGTTAGATTCTTTTTGGGGTATGGTGTGGCCGCTGGAACGCCAGCCACATCCGTTTCCCTCGTTCCCCTCGTTCCTTCAATCATCCCTCTCTCTCTTGTCCTTTTCCTCCCAATGTTTCTCTCTGTCCTCCATCTAACTCTTCGACTCTGCAGCATGTGCGGGCAGGTGCGTTCATACTTTCGGAGTTTGACCAGACTGCGCATCCGACTCTGCGTCGGACTGTGTGGCATGTGCGCACATGTGCGGCCATGCAGTTGAGGCTTTTGCAGAGTTGCATGGTCATGTGCATGAGACTGTGCGGCATGTGCGTGCATCTGCCGCGGCTTCTAGACCTCAAAGCGAAAGTACGCACTACAGAAATTAACATGACAGGAAGAACTCGGGTGTATCTGCATATATACATGTGCTGCTCTCTCACTTCATGTATGCCCCCTTCTCTGCGCGTCTCTGTGTACTTCTGCCGCTCATGTAGATCTCCGTTCTGAAGAGCAGTTCGTCCCTTACACCTACCATCCCTTTCCCCCGCTGCCCTTTGCGGTAGCTGCATAGTGGTTTGTCATTCACATCGCGCCTTTGTCGGAGTAGGGTTCAGCCGTGCATTGCTGGAGCAGCTGACTCTTAGCGTCGCTCTCCAGCGCAGAAAAAAACATGTCTTTCTTTCTGGCCACGGCGACGCTGTGGAGATGACAGCATGAAACAGGGGACGACAGCATTGGAGGAAGCGGGAGGACGTATGTCGGAAAGCGCGTTTAGCGAGCGATCCGTGAGCCAGAAGAAATTCTTGACGTTTCGCGTATCCCCACCAGCACATCCAGACACGATCGCGGGCGTTCTTGAGGCCAGGCTATCTTGAGCCATGTTTGGCTAGATTTTTTCACGGGCGCAGCCTGTAATTCGATTTTTGGAAAGTAGGTTGATTGACTGACTGAATTGCCCACTGAATCACCAAAGCCGTTCGACGGCAGCTGTACTTCCTGGGTTGAGGATCTTTCGGTGGCAGTTTTAAGCTAGGGGGTTGCGGATATTTCGCTTGCAGTTTTCAATCCAGGGGGTCAGGATATCTAGCTGGCAGTTTTAGGCCAGGGACGGTGAATTTTTCTGTCAGTCCTCGGGCCTGTCGTTGAGGAGATGTCGCTGGCAGGTTTAGGCTAGGGGGTGAGGATTTTTTGCTGGCAGATTCAAGTGAAAAGGGGTGAGGACATTTCGCTGGCAGTTTTCAGTCCAGGGGGTGAGGATATTCAGCTGGCAGTTTTAGGCCAAGGGAGGTGAGGATATTTCGCTGGCAGTTTCAAGCGAGGGTCGTGATGATATCCCGATATTTCGGTGGCAGTTTCAAGCCAGCGGGTGAGGATTCTTCGCTGGCAGATTTCTGTGTGAGAGGTGTGATGATATTTCGCTGGCAGTTGTAAGTCAGGGGGTTGAGGATATTTCGGTGGCAGTTTCGCTGGCAGTTGTATGGCAGAAGTGTGAGGATATTTCGTTGGAAGTTCTAAGGCCTTTCCTTGAGGATATTCCGCTGGCAGTTTTAGGCCAGGGGGCATGAGGATCTTTCGTTGGAAGTTGTATGCGAGAGGTGTGAGGATATATCGCTGGCAGTTAAAAGTCAGGGAGTTGAGGATAATTCGCCGGCAGTTTCAAGCGAAGGATATGAGGACATTTCGCTGGCACTTTTCAGCGAAGGGTGTGAGGATAGTTTGCTGGCAGTTGTAAGTCAGGGGATGCAGGAGATTTTGCTGGTACTGTCAAGCGAGGGGTGTGAGGATGTTTCGCTGACAGTTTCAAGCGAGGGTGTGAGGATATTTCGCTGGCAGTTTTAGGCCAGGGGGGGAGGATATTTCACTGAGGAGTGTGAGGAGATGTCGCTGACAGTTTTAAGCGAGGGATGTCAGGATATTTCGCTGGCAGTTTTAGGCCAGGGGTTGAGGAAGAGGGGTGAGGCGTCGGACGAGGAGGAAGAGGTGGACGACGAGGAGGGCGGAGGAGTCGGAAGACGAGGAGGGAGTAGGAGAGGGAGGGGGCGGCGAAAGGAGGAGCCTGAGGAGTTGGACGACGGGGGGGGATGGGTGAGAGGGAGAACAGAGGACGAGGATGAAGAGGATGTGGCCTAAAGGGGGGGGTCGGAGGCAGGGCCTGAGAGGAGTCGTGGTCGGTGCGGGCATCCACACTCCACGTGATGCAGTGTTGGGTCTTGCCCTGCATGGCCCAGCCGAAGGCTACGCATGCAGCGCGGTGCTGCGCCCGTATATATGCTCTCCCTTTGGTGTGGGGCGGGCAGGGGCCAAGGGGCGAGCTGTCCGGTGTTTGAATGCCTCTCAGAGTGTCCTCGAATGTCTCTTGGAAGCTTTTTGGAGGCCTCTTGGATCATCTTGGATCCTTGGCGGTCCTAGGGGCCTCTTGGAGCGCCTTGGGTGCCTCGGGGAGCCTCTTGGGGCCTCTTGGGGGTCTCTTGGCAGCCTCTTGGGCGCCTCTTGGGCGCCTCTTAGGGCCTCCTGTTCGCCTCTTAGGACCCTCTTGAGGCGCTCTTGGGAGGCTTGGGAGCGCTCTTGGGACCATCTTGGAGGAGATCGATCAGGGAGTTCTACTTACGACCCCTCCAGGGGAGCCCAAAACATCGCCCCGTGGGCCCCTCTTGGGGCGCTCTTGGAGCGCTTTTGGGGTCGTCTTGGGGCTCTCTTGGGGCCTCTCTTGGGGCCTCCTGGGCGCCTGTTGGGGCCCTCTTGAAGCGCTCTTGGGAGCGTTGGGAGCGCTCTTGGGACCATCTTGGAGGAGATCGATCGAAACAGGTGGGAGCTCTAATCATAGTGGGGGGGGCGAACGCTCATTCTTTGTTCCCGGTTGCGTGGCTGAAATGGGAACCCGCGGGGAGTATATGTTTGTTGTTGTTGTTGTTGTTGTTGATGATGATGATGATGATGATGATGATGATGATGATGATGATGATGATGATGATGCTGATGATGATGATGGTGATGGTGATGATGATGATGATGATGATGATGATGATGATGATGATGATGATGTTGTTGTTGTTGTTGTTGTTGTTGTTGTCGTCGTCGTCGTCGTCGTCGTCGTTGTTGTTGTTGTTGTTGTTGTTGTTGTTGTTGTTGTTGAATTCTCATCCCTGAAGAATAATTGTTGTTGATCCCCCCCACAGGTGCATACTGTTTTTTCTCAATCAAAGTGTGCCCCTCGACGCTCGCACCTAATATTTTGACAGGGGAAGTCTTCCTGCTCAAACTGGGCCCCTGGCCCCCAGGTTACAACAACAACGGCTCCCGCTTGAGACTTCCTTACAATTTGGGCAGGACCACCGCTCCCGCCCGAGACTTCCTCGCATTTGATTCAGGAATCGCGCTCTCGCTTGGGACTTCCTGACAATTTATTCAGGAACCGCTCTCCCGGAACCGCTCTCGCGGGCTTGCTTGCAACTTACTGAAGAATAGTCTTGCGTTGGAATTTCCTGCGATTTGCCCAAGCGCCGCGCTCCCGACACCCAGGCACCCAGGAGTCGCGCCCGGTGTGGCCCCATGTGCATGCCCTTCGTGGCCCCGCTGTCGCCATTTGTGTCCCCCTCATTGTCCTACGTGGCCCAGTTGCTACCCTCAGTGGCCCCATAGTTGCCTGATGTGGCCCCGCATTATCTGCACTTCGTGGCCCCCGCTCGTTCGCACTCTTCGTGGCCCCATACGCATTCCCTTCGTGTCCCCGCTGTCGCCCTCCGTGGCCTACTTCGTGCCCTTCGTGGCCCTGCTGTCGTTCTCCCTCGCTCTCGCTTTCGCTCGTCGTCGCCGTCGTCTTCGACGTCGTCGTCGTCGTCGTCGTCGTGGTCGGTCCCCTGTCCGTCCCTGTTGGGGTCGGGTCGACGGTCCGCGGCCGCCCCGCCGATCAGCGCTGCCGCTGGCCAGGCCGACGGTCCGCGGCCGCCCCGCCGCTTGCCGGGGCCCGACCTGCAGGGAAGAAAGATATACCCCCTAAAAGGGGTTCGATCGAAGAGGGCGGGTATCGAGGGTTTGGGAAATACGCGTTATTGGACACTCGAGCATAGAAGGGCGAACAGTCTTGCAATGATTGTTGTTGTTGTGGTTGTTGTTGATGTTGTTGTTGTTTGATATTGGTGTTATTGTTGTTGTTGGTGGTGTTGGTGTTGGTGTTGGTGTTGGTGTTGGTGTTGGTGTTGGTGTTGGTGTTGGTGTTGTTGTTGTTGTTGTTGTTGTTGTTGTTGCTGTTGTTGTTGAATATTATTACTTCTAAAGAATAATTATTGTTGGGCCCCCTGGTGCACGCCCCCCTCGCCGCGCCTAGGCCGCAGCCACATTTTCATCATTTTCGTGAGGAAGCCTCAGGTAAAACGA
>CAUYUJ010004514.1:360000-372500 GCA_963575745.1 Prorocentrum cordatum
CAGGGCCCACACCACTTCCAATGGCGGGCACACGTACGCCCACGAAGGAATGTCCGCTCGTTCAGGTTTGCCCGCCTGTCTAAGCCCGCCGCCCCCCGCAAAGAAAAATAATCCCCGGTAAGTAAGAGCGAACAGTCTTAGAATGATTGTTGTTGTTGTCGTCGTCCCCCCCCCGACCCGCCCGCGACCCACCCCGCGACCCACCCCGCGACCCGGCCCGCGACCCACCCGCGACCCACCCCGCGACCCAACCAGTGACCTGCCCGTGACCCACCCGCGACCTTCCCCGAAACCCACCCCGCGACCCACCCGCGACCCACCCCGCGATCCGGCCCGCGACCCACCCGCGACCCACCCCGCGACCCACCCCGCGACCCACCCCGCGACCCACCCCTCGACCCACCCGCGACCCATACGCGACCCACACGCGACCCATCCGCGACCCGGCCAGCGGCCCACCCGCGACCCTCTCGCGACCTACCCGGGATCCACCCCGCGACCCACCCACATTGCTTTAACGAAGAAATCGGCGCCTGCGGCGGGCTCCTTGCATGATTTGTAAGATTCAAGCGCCTGCGGCGAGCTTTTTCGGAGCCTCGCAGACGGACGACGTCCTCACCGCCCCCTCACTCTCATCCGCAATTGCGTGGTGCTACGTTACCGTTTTCCACTTCTGCAGCTACCGCACCGCTTCCAGGGCTCATCGAGGATACGTTCCCGTTTGCCAACGCGAATGGGTATCCTCTTCCCTGCCCGACGTCTGTGGCCATTTGGGCTGAGGCGTTCGGCCGCTTGCGAACATCACACCAACAACCATCCTGAAGCATCAAGTTCCTGGGAGTGCCAGGCGCCCTGCGTACAGGGCCCCGGCACCGCCACCCATAAAAAGGGAAACACCGTCACCTCACCCTTCCCCTCTTGCCATTACCGTCCCGCTTCGAGGGCTCATCTAGGAAACGAATTGACGCTTGGACGGGTTGATGGTTGCATCCGTGGCTGCAGGAATGGAGGATAATACGTGATGTAGGTATGAAAGGAGATGGAGAACACGAGGGATGGGTGGCCAGAAGAGCGCATGGACGAAGGATGGCCGAGGAGACTGGACCGAGAGGGGAGTGTTGAAGGAGAGATCGAGGAGGTGAAGGAGCGGGAGACAGGACGACGAGGAGGAGGAAGAGGACGACGACGACGACGACGAGGAGGATGAGCCAAATCACATGAGGAGCAGCAGCAGTGGGAGGCGCAGGACGAGCAGGATCCGGCGGGGGCCTGAAAGTGCAGAAACTCAGGCCAGATGTCTTCGAGTCTCTGGAGTTGGAGTTTGGGGGTCTGTCGGTCGCAAGTCTGTGTCCTGGGTCGGAGTCCACAGCAGTCCGGGCTACCCCTGCTTCCTCCTGGGTGTACTCTGGCCTAGTCTGGCCGATTCAGTGCCCCCTGAATCGTGGATGTTCCCACGAAGACCTCCCAGGAATTGCCTCCTGACCCGGAGTGGCCCAGGCCAGAGTTGCACCTGTTGCCAGGCTTGCCGACCCGTGCGTGCGACGCGGCAGCTGCAGCCTGCATCGCCGACGTCGCCGGGGCATCGCCGAAGCATCGCCGATGTGCCGGCGATGCGGCGAGATCCTTCGACCCCATCTGTGCGGACCCCATCTAGGAGGCCTCCCTAGAGATCTCGAGCAGTGGTGGATGTGGGTGGTGTCTGCCCGCCCGCGTGGCCGGCAGGTGTCCAGATCCGCCGCTCCCCGAGTGCCCGCGTGGCCGGCAGGTATGGATCTTTTGGTTCTGGCGGCGCATGGGGGTTTCCGTCGGGAGCGCCAGGCTGGCGTCTCCCTCCGGGGTGCGATCTTTCAGGCCACGCCTCGAGTCTCTGACGGCCACTCGGGACGCGTCGTGCACCCCCGGAGCGCTACAGTCGAGACTGATTATCAGGTCGACCCTGCCAAATCAAGGGTACCCTTGTGTCCTGAGATTCCCGACCCATGCCTTCTTACACCTTCTTACATTCCTGTGGCAGATGACTCGGAAGGGTCTTGTGTCCTCTCGCATGTCCTCTCCAATCAACCCCGACTGTATCGAATATGCAAAGGTGCTGGAGAGCACTCCGAGGCAGGGAAGCCTCCAGGGCACGCAGGAGAGGCCCGCCACGAGGCGAGAGGCGAAGAGTTCCCAGGAGCTGCCTCCTCACCTGGAAGCCTGGGGCGAGCAGTCAGGAAACAGGGCAGCCATCCAGCTCGGAAGCAGAATAGTATCTCACCGCCCACCAAACCACCACCCAACTCGGAGACCACGATTGGCCCTCCATTTCCAGTGGGGGGGGGTCGGGGAACATCGAAAAAACACGTGGAACCCGTAACCCCCCCCAACCCGAAGTTCGGGTCAAATTCGGGTCTTCGGGTTGGGTTGGGGTGGTTTGGTAGGTAGTCCGTCTCAGTGACACGCGCGCCATCTCTCAAATTACCTCATCTTTCTCCCTCCTCCTTGTAGAAGGAGGAGGGATAACCATGACAACCACTTGGAGAGGAGAGATAACAGAGAAGAGGAGAGACAGACAAGAGCAGGACGGAAAAAACCAGAGAAGGGGAGAGACCCGGGAAGAGGTGAGAGCAGAGCAAGGCACAAGGTTCTTGCTCTTCTCTGCTCTCTCCTCTTCCACCCGTTTCTGGGCCAGAATTCCAGCCACGCTGGCAGGACGCTCACAGGTCCTGCCAACGTGTCATCTGCCTTTTGCGTTCCACCTCTTGCCGATCACACTGTGATTGCACGCTGGTCCCATCGAGATCGTTGCTTGACAGTGTCCGTCTCATTCTTCTTACGCACGAGAGTCAAAGGGCTTCGGGTGACAGGCACACGTCGGCGCTAGCACACATTCTGATGATATCGACTGCTGCGGGAGAGCCTCCCATCGCCCGCAGGAGCGGGGCTGTTCAGCCCCTCGCGCGGGGGCGGGTCCCGGAGCGCCTCGACCGGCTGGTCAGACCTGGCCTCCGAGATCCGGCCGCGGCCGTTCGCCATCTCCGCCCGCTGCCCCCCCGCCGACGGAGGCTCGGGGGCCCCCAAAGCGGTGCGTTGTCCACACCGTGTCGTGCTCCCAAAACGATGGCTTTGTGCCCATACCGTGTGGTGACCACACCGTGCGGCTGCCCCACCGCCGGCGGAAGCTCGGGGGCCTCCAAGTCGGTGCGGTGGTGAGTCAGGGGGGATACGGAGTGATCGCACGGTTTTGGGACTTGGGTCGTTCTCTGGGGACGTCCCAGACGATCGTGGCCTCCAGGGTCCCACACACATGCGGATCCATGCGGTGACGGAGCGTGCGGTGAGGTGCTTTGGGATTCCGAGATCACCGTACGGACTGTCACCGCACCGCTTCGGGAGACCCCCAAGAAGCCACACGGCGAAGAAGAAAAGCCAACACAATATGAGCAACAAGTTTCGGAGTTCCGCGCGGATTATTTTGGACCGGCTATGGGCCCCTCCTGGCGGCGCTTGGCACGCTCCGCGCGCCAGGAAGGGGTGTCAGCGCCGATCCAAGGACCTCCTAAAGTTGTTGATGTTTACGCATATGTTGTAAGTCCCTTCAACAGTCCCACGGCCGACCCAGATTTCCGACCCTGGACCCATGAGGTTTTCGTAAGTTCTCTTTCGCTGCAGGAAGTTTTCCTGCCCGGCGTGCTTGCTAGTAGCCACACCCCGCCGAGAGCGTTCCCGGGCTGTCCGAGTCCCGAACGGCCGCCGGAAGCCCGAGTTACAGCCCGAAAGCCAGACCTCCACGGACAACAACAATTACGGACATTTGTCGCTGGTTTCGGCCTCTGTGGACCCTTGCCTGGTGCCGGGGCCGTCAGAATCGACTCGGGATTTGGAGTGTGCTTCTCGACCATTCCCCGAATGGGTGACGGGTTCGTGCCGCGCGCGTCCGCAGACTCGCCGGTCGTTTCGCAGCGCTTAGACGCAGAGCTGGCGTAGCGCAGCTGCGTAGCTCGAGACGGAGACTGGGCGCGTGCCGGCACGCGCTGGCACGTTGGCATCCAAGGACCCCGTTTCGGAAAGAAGATAAAATAACATCGAACCTCAGGGGAGGGGCCTCGACCGCCCACCCCCTCCCTCCCCCCTTCCCTGCTTTCCTCCGCCCTCGCATTCCTCTGTCCCCGCCCTCCCCTCAGGGGCAGCATTCGGGGGAGGTAGGCTCAGGAGGTGAGGCATCGGCCCCCCAATCTCCCATTCATCGCCGATAGGGGCCCGATGGCCCACCCCGCTCGGGAACGTGCAGTGTCCACATCGGGTGGGTTATTGTCAATCTCTCGGCGAATTATCGCCGATTCCAGGTCGATCTTCCGCTCCCCTGGAGTCAGTCCCCCCCTCAGTACCGTTCTCCCCCTTTCACCCCTCCCTCGGCCCCGTTGGAGGAACGACCTTCAGAGCCTGCGGTGCCCTCGGAAGGGGCCAGCGGATTTTGTCGACCTGCGGGGGCAGCCAGGGCCGGGGGCCTGGCTGCTTTGTGCGGCAGTCGCGCGGGCCGCCCCTGGCCATCAGGCAGGACAGGGTATGGAGTCTGGCCGACCCGATCCGGTTCCTTTCCGATTTCCCGACGATGCGATGTGGCGCTGCGGTTGCATGGAGTTGTGGTGCATCCTGGCGCCGCCGATCCGATTCGGTTCCAACTCCGCACCGATGCAGCTCGATCCGACGCACGTTCTGATCCGACCCGATTCCCCGATCGCTGCTGACTGCTCCTGTAGGGTGGGGCGGTGAGCACAACAAGGCTGGCCTCTGGAACCACTCCAGGGAGCCATGCGCTCGACTACTTCCTGCTTTCCAGGCTGTTCGGGTCGGACGATAACGAGGTGTCGCAGGCCTAGACATTAACACCAACACCAAGATCGGCCGGCGGTGTGCCTCCACCGAGGGAAGACGATCCCGATCTCGGTGATGGTGGTAATATTCTGGCTTCCAAGGTGACCGAAATATCACCACCAACACTGGAATCTAGGATCATCTTCCCCATGTGGAGGCCACCTCCTGTGCTGGTGTTGGTGCCAATTTCCAGGCCTCCAAAGGTGGGGCGATTGGGAGTGGGGTTGCCAGATCTGCTGTGCGCACCTGGGTTCGGCTCCGCCGACGGGCCTTTCCCTCGACACGCTGCCGCTCCCGCCGGCGGGTCGCCAGGAAAGCCAGCGGCGTGCAGCTGATTCGCTGACCCTCTCTGTTACGGTCAGGAGCGTTTGCTTAGCATGTCGCGCCGTTGGCTCTGGCCCACCTCTTCATCGGCGTGAAATGCGAAGCCCGTGCCAGTCGTCAAGCATCAACTGTTCGAGCTTTTCCCAGGCTGCCGTCACGCGAAGCGGAGCGACACGCTAAAACTCGGACGGCACAGCGTGACGCAGGGGGCACTGCAGCGACACGCTAAGCAACATTTCCTTGTTGTACCCACCTTTCGTCCGACACGAAATCCTCAGCTGGAGGTCCAACATCGTTCAGCATACTCGTTACCCCAGGGGCTCCACACCCACGATGACGGTCTCGCTACGATGGGCGAATCACGTCGTGCCTACCGTTTGCTTGGTTTTTTGATGACCCACTGTTGCGGTGGCGGCCGCCCGGCAGTTATCCAGTGAAGCTGCTTCGCCCTGAGCGTGCCAGCCTCCCATCGGAGGGAGCTTTCTCCATGTGATAAACCAGCGGCTTCGTATATTTTTGTTTGCCAGAATTAGGGACGAGTCAGGACGAGTGGAGCCCCTCGACATCATTCCCCTCCACCTCTCCGCCAGCGTTTGCCGAGGTCTCGAGGAGGGGCTCTCGGTGTCGGCCTTCGGCAGGTTTTCGGGGTCAGTCTCGTGGCGGTCAAGTGATTTTAGGCGCCGGAAGTACTTGCTGCCCCAGGCCGCGAGCGACGGAGGGCGGAGGTGAGAGAAGTTTGGCGGAGGGCAGAGAGGGTGGCATTTTAACTTATGAATCGATTTGGAGCTCCACGCGGATTTGTTTGATCTGAGCTGGGACCCCCTGGCGGCGTATTCGGCGCCGCCCTTGGCGCGCTCCGCGCGCCAGGGAGGGGCAGGCCCAGCGCCGATACGTGAAATCCGCGCGGAATGCCGACAGTTTATGTGTATGCTGTTTCTCGTTCGTCCATGTAAGGAAGCAGACGGTCGCTTTAAGGTCGGCCGCGGGGGCGCGAAGATACTCGAGCTTCGCGCGTCGCGGCCTGGGCCGGGGAGCTGCCTTTCCTCGGGGGGGCGGCGCGAGGGTGCGGAAAAAAACGTCGTGCATCGTGGGGCGCGATGCGCGTTGTTGGGTGACCTGGTCTTCGTCGGAGGGATCTGCCCCCTGATAGAACTGCGTCCTGCGTATTCCAACAGGGAACGACGGGTCTTTCGGAAAGGCCGTCCGTGCGGTCGCGCGCGTGGACGTGCCCAAGGTTCATTCTTTCCAACGGCTGCACCTATATACGGAGGGCGAATCGTTTTCAATGTGTTGCTCTCGCCTACCCGTTCCGCACAGGTTTCCTGTCCTTACGGTTCCCACAGGTTGCCCTGGCAATCGCATCACATCGGGGCACATGTGTTTCATTGATGGCTGCCTGCCATCAATTTCGCAGCTGGAAGGCGAGTCGTGTGCGAAATGCTGTCTGAGGGCCAAACCATGTCCACATTTACGCGACCAGCTTTTGCTGGCGCCTCATCGCGGTCACGCCTTCACGCTGTGGGCGTACATGCGCACATATATGATCCCTCTGACCAAGTTTGTGCCGCTCCCCACGTCCCAGGCAAACGCGTTTGTGGGCCATTGGTTTTGTCCTTTGCCTGTTCGTTCAAGCTTCGAGCGACCTCCGCGTGCATATTTGCCGCGCGTCCGGCCGTGGGGGGGGGAGTTCGCGGGTGCCCGCGACCGGCCGTGGTGTCAGCACGGTCCCCGCGCTGTGCGCGGCCAGCCAAGGCGCCTCGCCGTACCCAGCCTGCCCTGCCCGCGGCTGCTCGCTGGTGCCCACTTGCCCAGAGCCCCGCTGTGACTGCTCGGGCCTCGGCGAGCTCGACAAGGCGCCGCTGGTGGTCCGTGGCGTTGCTGGGCGGGGCCCGCGGGCTCGGCGGAGCCTTGTGCGGCGCCGTGGCCCGCCGGCGCCGGGCGAGGACAACGAATTTTCGCAGGTGTCCACGGCACGCGCGGGCCGCCAGGGCCAAGGGGCCGGAGCCCATCACTGCGTGATGGAGGCCGCGCCGCCAGGCCACGCCTCGGCGGTGGTTGATGGCGTCCAGGCTGGCGACTTCATCGGGGTGCAGTTTAATGAGAAGCTGGTGTGCCTAAGCTGCTGTTGAGCCCCCAGATTTTGAGCATCGTGACCCCCGACGATGATGAGTACGACGGGTCGGTGGTCGGCGACGTGAACGTGCTGAGTTCGGGCATTTCCCTTGGTGGCGCAGTTGGGGGCTGCCTCCCGTGGGCTGGCGGGGCGAGGTGCTACCGCTTCCGCCGCCTCCCCACGGCTGCGCTGGTGCTGGCCGTGCCCAGCATGGCGAATCGGGCCGTCGCGCAGCCATCGGCTGTTCTGGGCGCCCCCAGCGCCTGATGCCTGCTCGTCCCTGCGGCCCGTGCCGGCCCGGCCGCCGCGACCGCGGCGGGTGTTGCCAGCCTCGTGGCTGTCCTCGGCGGCTTTGCGGCCGCGCCCAGGGCGCCCGTGCCAGGCCCGCCCCCGGGTGCCGCCGCCGCCGCCGCTGTGGGTGCTCCGGCGGCTGCCGAGGGCGGAGCAGCCCCCGCCGCTACGCCGGGGCCCGCCGGCGTGGGCGCCGTTGCTGCTGCTCTGGCCGCGGCGGGCTCGGGCGCGCGCGTGCAGCCTGTGGTGTGCCATTTCATGGGCGCGAGGGGCAAGCCCTTCGCCGACGCGGTGAATTGCTTGGTGAGGAGCCTCTCGCCAGACCGGCCAGCATCAAGCCTTCGCCCGACGCTGTGGTTGTGCCAGCATGTGCGGGACAACGGCATGAGCTTGCTGGGGCGCCACAGCCAGAGGAGCGCCGACGGACGTCCATCCCAAACCGTCGCGGGCGTGGCGGGGCATGAGAGGTGCTGCGCCTATTTGGAGCAGCGGGTGGTGCATGGCCAGTTCAAATATCCAGCTATCGAGTCGACAGAGGTGGTCTGCCGTGGCATTCAGGTGCAAGAGGAGAGGTGGCGAGATATGTTCGGGACGAGCGCCGTGGAGTCAGTGGACGCCCCCCCATCGCATCTTGCGTGGTTCAGAATCGTGGCAACGTTTGCGTGCGTCCTCTGCTGATCGAGTATGTCAGCGCCCAGTTGTCTGAGGAGAGCGCGAACGACTCGGAGATAGAGAGGCGCGGGAGGAACGCCATGGCGCTCGTGCCAACAACGAGGGCAAGGATCACAGGAAGGGCTACGATAACGACAAGGATGAAGATGCACAGGGGCGGTAGCGAGCGCGAGGCAGGACATGGGGCCACCTGCCGAAGCCGCGCTCGAGTACTAGGTCCCTGTTCGAAGCGACGCTGCCGCCGCCGATGGTCATCGCCATTGGGTAGTTTATATATATATATATATATATATATATATATATATATATATATAAATATATATGCCGCGTCTGACTCGCCGGACAGCTGGGCACGATGGCCGCCGCGCGTACCGCGCCGCTCGTCGTCGGCGCCGCCGATCCGACTGTGTCGCGCAGCGGTCCAATGACGGCATCGACGCTCTCAATTTCCTGCGCGGCCTCTTTGGCCATGTCCCGGCGCGACCAGCCAACCTCGGGCAGCGGTCTTGTCTTGAGTTATTGGGGGGCTGCTACTTCGGCGTGGGCCAGATGCCGAACGAGCCATGTTTTTTTTTTTTTTGTCGAGGAAGCCTGTCGCGAATTCCTCGGTGAATCCGCCGTGTATTCCGACGGCGGCGGCCCCCGCGTCTCGTGCTCTAAGGGGCGCGCCTCTTGGCCTGAGCCTGGCGCTTGCCCCGTTGAAGTGCTGGGTTGCCTGACTCTGGGGGGTCGCGATTGGGCTCGGGATTTGCGACGTAACTTGCCCGTGGCCCCCGATGAGGCTAAGGGGGGGGGGGGGGGGGGGGGGGGGGGGGGGGGGGGGGGGGGGGGGGGGGGGGGGGGGGGCGCTGCGTGCCTGACCCAACGGGTCATTCGATGACCCTCTGTCGGCGCGGGACTCGGCGGCGCGCGGCGATTTTGTCCGTCGGCTTCATCGATGTGGGATGCTTTGATTCAAGACGGCCGCTCACTCCCAGCACATGGTCGGTTTATTGTTGCCGAAAAGTCGGGGCGGCATCGGGTCGTCTTCGAGGCGAGGCACGCCGCTCTCCCCGCGCTTCAGCAACTTGCCGACTGGCTGGTCGCGGGCCATGCGCTTGTGCAAGGCGGTGGTCGTTCGGGCGATCTCCTCGGCTGTCTTCGGCGGGCCAAAGATCGCGGGGGATGGGCGGTGCGCGGTGCCGCGGCTGAAGCTTTCGACCTGGGCGTCGGCGGGCTACGTGGGCAACTTCTACGTTTTCGGCCAGTTGCCGGAGCTCGTCGCTCGGCGGAGGGGCGACATCTCGGCCATCTCCACGGCTGGAGCCTCACAGCGCACCAGGAGTCTGACGCCTCGCCCGACGCGGCGACGGTCGGCTTGGAGCTGCGCGAGGGGCGCTGGTTGTCGATCAAGCGTCAGCAACTCTGGTGCCTCCGCGCAGCGCTGGGCGCCATCCTGCGTCGAGATTGCTGCTCGAGCAGGATGTTGGAGGTGCTCGTCGCCCATGTCGCGTGGGCCTGCCTCATCCGTCGCGAGCTGTCGTGTGCGTTGAGCTCCGCGCGGGCGCTGCCCGCCCCGGCGCGTCTCTGGCCCGCGGTGCATTGGGGGCCGCGGCTGATCCGGTCGCTCCTGCCGCTCCTCCAGAAGGACCTCAGCAGCGGCTGTTGCGACGCAGCGGGGGCGCGCGGCGCCCCCGAGTTCGGCGCGGGCGCGGCGGTTTTCGACCCGCGCAGCCGGGTGTCGCGGCGCAGCGCGGTCGTCAGTGCGAGCGGCGGCGCTGCCGACTGGCGGGCGCAAAATATGCCAGGGCGCGAGCTGCGTCTTCCTCGCGTCCCCCATCTGCCGCGCCGCCGTCAGGTTCAGCCTCGCCGCCCGCTGCGCTGGCTGGCTTGGGCGCCTTGGGCCCGGGGTATTTCGTCGGGGTGCAGCGTCCGAGGGAGTTCGCGCAGATCCCCGGTGATTTCGTCGGGGTCCACCGCTGGGCCCCCGCGATCCCCTCGCGGGTCGCGGCGCCCGACGACATCCTTCCCCTGGGGGGGCGACGCGCGCGCCCTGCGCATCAAACGCCTTGCGTTCCCGGGCTGCTTGGGGTAAACATGTCCTGTTCTCCTCGGACAAATGCCCCTGGCCATGGGGTGCTGCACGAGGGTGTCTGCTTCGATGCAATCGCGACGCGCTCTTCAGAAACTTCGCGCCTGGTCGTAGTGATCCAGCGGCTCTTTTCACGCGTTTGAAACCTGCGGCGAGCTCAGTCCCGCCATTCCTCGCCTCGCGGCCGCCATGGCTGGCCCTCGGGCCCGCGCCGCCAGACTGCCCCAGCTGCGCCCGCGGCGGCGGGCCCAGGCGGCCGCCCCCCGCGCGGCGGCCAGGCCCGCCTCCGGCCGTGGTCCAGCGGCGCCAGGCCGCCCGCCTGAGGCGCGCGACGGCGGCGCGGCAGGCCGCGGCGGCTCGCGGGGGCATCGGCTGGCTCTCGGCCTGGGCGCGCTGGCCGACCCCGCCAGGCACGGGGCGTCTGCGCCGCGGCAGCGGGGCCGACGCGACCCGCCCCCCCCGGCCGCTGGCCAGCGATGCGAGTTCGATGTGATTGGGGGGCCGGCTGGAACAGGGCTCGGCGGCGCCGGCGGCGCTCGCCCGCGCGCTGCGCGAAACAGTCCGAGCGCGCAGCCCAGATGCCGCCCCTCGCGGCGCCCCGCGCGTCGGCGCGGCGCCGCCGCGCGCTCGCGGGTCCGGCGCGCCCGGAGAAGCGAGCGAGAATCTTCGGGCGGGGCGGAGGACGCCCGAGCGGGCGATAAGGAGGGGCCGCTGGGCGTCTCAGGCGTCGCTCCGCCGCCGCGGCAAGGGGGCGCGGCCCCAGCGCGAGGCCGCGCGGGAGGGGCCCGACGCGCGGCTGTTCGGCCAGGTCGCGCGGGGCAACTTCTTGGATGCACCGCGCAGCGGGCCTCGCCTGTCTCTGGAGGATGCGGCGACGCCGCCCGCTGTGCTCTGGCGCCTGCGGGCTGGCCCAGCCGCCCCCGGCGGCAGGCGGGCCTGGCGCCGCGGGCGGCCTTGCCTGGCGACGCGCGCCGGCATCTGCGGTCTGCGCGAACGAAATGGGCGCGGACAGAACGGGTGCAATGCCCAACAGCAGTCCCTGTTCATTTTGAGCGGGACTCGCCGTCGGTGTCGCCGCGGCCTGTGCGCGCTTGAAACAGAAGGCCGCCTGCCCAACAGCGGCCGCTGTTGGTTTGGGACAGCCATTGTTGTTGGGCAGTGTACATATTTTTTCCCCGCGCCCATTTCGGGCGCCCGCGTGCGCTGCCGCTTTCGGCGGGCGCGGCCGACAAGGGCCGCGGCTGCTTATTCCTGGAGCTGTTCGCGTCGGACTTGCCCGCGGGGATGCGGCGCCATGGACTTCGGACCTTCCAGGGGCGGCGTGGGGGGCCGCTTCTCCGCTGCCTTCGAGTCGGAGGTTCGCGTCTTGCTCCTCGCCAAAGCAGGTCGCAAGCTCCGAGGCGCCCTCTGCGCTCGACGCGGCGCCCACTGTCAGGGGCGCGGTCGCGGGCCACCTCGGGCCGGCATTATGTTCTGTCGAAGCGCAACAACAAGAAACGGGCCCAGAAGAGCGCGCTGCAAAGTTTCCAGGGCGTTGTTCATGACATCGCGCGCGTTTGCGCCCAGGGCGAGTTTCGGGGCCATCCCGAGAAGTGCGTCGCGCGCTTCCTGGCGCAATGCGCCGCCGCGTGTAAAATTTATAGACCCTCGCCCAGCCGCGTGCCACGCGCGCGGCCCTCGCGCCGACGCGGCCCCTGAAAGGCTGACCTCCCTTCCTCCGCGCGCCCGACCTCCCTCGTCTCCTTCGGCGCAGGGCGCGGCGGGCGGGGGGGGGGGGGGCGGCGAAAGAGAAAGGGGGGGGGGGGCAGGAGGAGGGGGAGAAGGATGATACACGATGTCGAGCAGGAGCGGGGGCGGGGGGGAGGGGCAGCGCCAGACGCGGAAGCATGAGCAGGATGAAGTGGACGAGTCGGAGGGGGGAGCAGGGCTACG
The DNA here is from genome assembly GCA_963575745.1 of Prorocentrum cordatum. Taxonomy (NCBI): domain Eukaryota; class Dinophyceae; order Prorocentrales; family Prorocentraceae; genus Prorocentrum; species Prorocentrum cordatum. The sequence goes on from CAUYUJ010004514.1 coordinate 372,255, forward strand.
AGGAGGAGGGGGCGCGGGGAAGGAGGAGGGGGGTGCGCGGAGGGCGGCGGGGGCCCCAGTCCGCATCCTCGTGGGCGACTGGGCCGCCTGGGCATTTCGGCCTAGAGGTCGCGCGTGCTCGGGGGCCCCGTTGGCCGCGAGGAGCTTGCCCGATCGCCGCGCGCGGGCCCTGCCCAGACTGGGCCAATCTAGCTTGGCCGTGCTTTTTGGGCGCAGTCCGCCAAAGTCCACCTCGAACGATTTTGG
>CAUYUJ010004514.1:382500-420000 GCA_963575745.1 Prorocentrum cordatum
GATCCGTGTAGAACGTCACTCCGCTGACCACCCCAGCATCCTTCGAAAGTGGTGACGGTTTCGCAGACCGCTGCCCCCCGGGGATGGCGAGGTCTCCGGGTGATCCGCGTAAGAAATGACTCTTCTGCACCCCCTAACAGCCTCCGAAAATGGCGACTGTTTTGCAAATCGCAGCCCCCCTGGGAAGGCGAGGTCTCCTGATGGTCCGCGTAAGACGTCGCCCGCTGCACCCCCCAGCAACCGTCGAACGTGGCGACAGTTTCGCAAATCGCTGCCCCCAAGGGGTGCCGGGGTGGCGAGGTCTCCTGGTGGTCCGCGTAAGACGTCACCCCGCTGCACCCCCCAGCAGCTTTCGAAAGTGGCGACAGTTTCGCAGATCGCAGCCCCCCAGGGATGGCGAGTTTTCCTGGTCATCTGCGTAGGCCGTCTGCACCCCCCAACAGCCTCCGAAAGTGGCGACATTTTTGCAGGTCGCAGCCCCCCAGGGATGGCGAGGTCTCCTGGTGATCCGCGTCAGACGTCACTCCGCTGCACCCCCCAGCAGCACTCGGAAGTGGCGACGTTTTCGCAGATCGCAGCCCTCACGGATGGCGAGGTCACCTGGTGATCCGCGTCAGACGTCACTCCGCTGCACCCACCAGCCGCCCTCGAATGTGGCCACATTTTCGCAGATCGCAGCCACCGAGGGATGACCAGGTAAGAGGCATGCTTGCTGGCAGGAAGGAGCGAGGTAAGAGGCAGGTAGGACAGATGAGAGGAGGACGGAGGCGGGAAGGAGGGGAAAGAGACGCGCGAGCAGTGCTTTATTCTAAGCCGCTCGAGACGAACAGTTCTTATGCCCTAGTGCCTTATTTTGCTGTGGGCCAAGAAAACGAATCTGGCCGCTGATGTTCCCTCCCCGCTCGCTTCCCTTTCCGCCGCAGTCAGACTCGACGCAACAGCGCTTTTGGTCCCAGCCCTAGCTGCGGCGACGCCATGGGCGAGACGACGACGACGACGAGGAAGTAGACGACGACGACGACGAGGATGTCGAAGACGAGGGCGCGGAGCTGTCGCCAGCCCATGGGACCGTCAGAGACAGTGCTCCTCCTCCTCCTCCTCCTGCTCCTGCTCCTCCTCCTCCTCCTCCTCCTCCTACTTATCCTAGCCTTTTCGGCTCTGTTTTCCAGCAGAGTTCGGAGGTGCGAACTTCGAAAAGGCACATTGCATCTCCGAGCCAGAGTGGCTCGGGTCAGAGTCAATTTCATGAGCCGCGATGCCAGCGTCTGTTCGAACACCAAGCGCTGGACTGACTGGTACAGCAAAGGGTGGAGTGCGAGCGGGAGGCTTCCAGTGCCGCCGCCCCCTCCATCAACCAGACGGTGGAAGTGCGACAGCTGCGGCTGCAGGAAGAACCTACAGAACTGGAGTTACTGCAAGCATTGCGGGGGCGACCGCAGTGGTGGTGCTCCTGGCAATGTTGATCAAGGTTTGCCTGCTGGTGCCGCACACTGGCCGCCTCTTCCTTGGCGTCCAGGACCGTTGCACATGGGCCAGAAGCAGCAACCAGCCCCTTCGACCGCTGGGGCCTCCCTCACCGCGTCCGAGCTGCGCTCCATGGTGGAACTCAGCAAGCGGGCGGGGGACACGGACGGTGCAAAGAAGTGGCAGGCAGTTCTTGACAAAGTGGAACCACCTCCTGCGGCGCAAGAACCTATTCAAGCTCGAGCTTCCAAGGCACACTCCAAGGTCCAGCAGCTTGAGAGAGTCCTTGCCAGGGAACTCGACAAGCTTGACAAGGCGAGAGAGTACTACGAGTCGCAGCAGGAGATTGTCAAACATACAAATGAAGAGCTTGATAAGGCAGACGCGGACTACAAGCAGATCGTGGCAGAGCTGGCTGGAGGGATTGTTCCACGTGCGCCAAAGTCGCCTGACGTCAACACGAAGCTGCTCAAGCTGGAGGACATTGTGTCGGGCCAGGCTAAAGCGCTGGACTTCATCGACACGTCCTCGCTCTTCACGATCGATAGCGATGTATATGTTGTCACCCCCGAAGATCAGCAGATCTTGGACGATCGCAGGAACACGCTCAACACGCAGTTGCAGGAGATTGCCGCGCAGCTGTTCTCGGGGGCGATGGACAAGGCCAGCGAACTCAAGAAGGCTCATGCGGAGCACCTGCGTAAGCTTCAGCAAAAGCGTCGTCGTGGGGAGCATGGTCTTGTGGAAGCTGGTGCAGGTGATGATAAACAGCCTGAGCCGTCAGCGGGAACATCGGGGGCGAGTGCTGCAGCAGGTTCGGTGCCACCGGGTTGTGATCAGCCTGGTTCTGCTGCCCAACCTAAAGTATATCCTGATGAAGTCGCCATCGGAGGAGCTGACGACGCCGAGCTTGATGAACCTGAGGATGTACGTTCCAGGGCAAAGAAGGCCATGGCAGTCGCAGCCAAGGCGGCTTCCAAGGCTGCCCCCCCCTGCCGCGCGTGGTTGACGCCGCCGACGGGAGGGGGGATTTCCAGATGCCAGTGCATGTCCCGGCACCAAAATTTCATGAAGTGAAGGCTGAGTGCGAGCGGAGACTTCGGTTTTCACCTCGGCTCAGTTTGCGCAACTATATTTATCATTTGTTTGCTGACGAGTCCGAAGACTCGAGCATGGGCCACGGGGCCGTTTCCTGTCGGAGTGCTCTGAGTTACGGCGTGTCGGCCTCTTCCGCCGCGCCCCCCCAAGGCTATAAGTCGGCCAGTTTTGGGCGGCAAGAATTTTTTGAGGCAGCCAGCGCTGACAACTTGTCATCTTTGGCTCTCGAGGTCGTGTCATGCAACTGCACGGCTTGGAACGCGGCCAAAGATTGGCTACTCGCCACCTCGGCCCATGTGGTCTTCCTGCAGGAACACCATTTGGGAGCGGATCGGATCGCAGAAGCTCAGAAGTGGGCTCTAAGGAACGGGTGGAAGATGCTCGCGCTGCCAGCTAAGGTTACTTCGCAGACGGGGGCCTCTGCGGGGGTGGCGGTCATGTGCAGGCACTGCGTCGGCCTCCTCGAGCCCCCTGGAGGCTGTGAGCTCGTCCCGTATCGCGCTATCGGAGTTTTCGTGAATCTTGGAGGGCAGGAGCCCGTTGCGGTGGTCAGCTGTTACCTCCTTGATTGCCAGGGACTTTCGGATAGCAATCAGTTCATTATGTATAAGATTGGCAGATTTGTTTCGTCCACCCTCAGCGGCTACGTGATCGGAGGCGACTTTAACATGGAGCCACAGGTGTTAGGTGAATCTAAATTTGTCGAAACCTTGGAGAAACAGCTTGTGACCCCGGGGAGCCCGACGTGTACGTCCACGTCTGGGGCTGGGTCGAAAAAACTACGATTATTTTATTGTGTCTAGTGGGTTGTCTAAAGGGGTTCGTTCGGTGGGAGTCGACCGCAGTGCGCCCGCCCCCCCCCCCCCCCCCCCATGCCCCTGTCACGCTCAAGTTCCACTCACAACTGTATGAGCTCAAGGTGTTGGCTTTCAGGAAGCCCCCCCCCCTTGCCGTCTGCCGCGCCTGCGGGGCCTTGCCCGTGTCCGCCGAACTGGGAGAGCGAGGAAGTTGTTGCCGAGTCTGTATTCAGAGCTGCGTACGCGGGTGATAAGGACTCGGGGGTCTCGCTTACTAAGCTCTATCAATTGTGGGCGAACAAGGCTGAACGTGAGCTGTGCGGTATTTACCAGAGGGTCCTCCCTAATATGGGGTGTAGAGGGGAGGTTCCCAAGACTTGGTGGGTTGACGTTCGCAAGCGAGACCTCCGTCCGTGTAGACACCCCCAGCCGTTTATCATCAGGTGGCTGGCCCATGCTTTCCGTGCGGGGCGCCAGGACAAGCGGCCATCTCGATGCGTCTCGGAGCGCGTTGATGATGGATTCCACGACTCCTCAGACTGGACCTCCTCCATTCTCCGCCCATCCAAACTCACGTGCGACAACATCTCTCCTGGTCCTCGCGGCCCCTTGCTGTCCGAGGTCCAGCCAGCGATTTCTTATGTTGCGCAGGGCCCTGTACGAGCTGATGGCCTACAGGAGCGGCTGGATGCCGCGGTCGCGGTTGCTTGCGCTCTCTCGCGCCAGGAGGGAGAGCAGTCGTGGAAGGAATGGCTTCAAAAGGACTTGGACCAGGGGGCGAGATCGGCCCACCTTTGGACGAGACCTGTTGAAGCCTGGGTTCCGTCCTCGACTCTCTCGGCTCTCGGCCAGGTGGTGGCTGATCCTCTGGCACTGCTCCAGGCAGAGGGAAAGCGATTCGCGGCGCTCTGGCTGGCTGACTCGAGTGTGGATGATTTTGCGGAGGCTTGCGATTTCATTCCCATGGAGCCCTTGCCCAGAATTACTCCTGAACAACTTAGGTCAGCCAGCAAAGAGCACGCGGGTAGGTATGCTGGCTCGGCGGGCGGTTTCCACATGCGTCATTTCAACCGCCTCTGTGACGGGGCCCTTAGAGTGTTGTCTTGCATCCTTGCCATCTGTGAGGTCACCTCCTCGTTGCCACTGCAGATTCGCCTCGTGATGCTGGCTATGCTCCCCAAACCCATGGGGGGGCTCCGTCCGATTGAGATTTTCACCTCACCGCATAGGATCTGGGGTAAAATACGTAGGCAGTATGCGCTGGAGTGGGAGGAGTCCCACATGAGATCGTTCTTCGGTGGCCACGGTTTCAAGAGCGCCTCCGACGTAGTCTGGCGCCAGACCCTCCGCAGCGAGCAGTCCACCAGGCGAGGCGACGTCGCTGCCCCGATACTTTGGGATTTGTATAAGTTCTACGAGCTGATCGATCTCGAAGCTCTCGCGTCCAGATGTATTGAACAAGGTTTCCCGAAAGTTATAGCTCAGTTATGTATCAACACCTACAAGGCTATGAGGTTCATCAACATTGCTGGATATATCGACGGGCCCTACAGGGCCATTAGGGGAGTGATAGCGGGATGTAGTATGGCTACCACGTTTGTTCGCATGTATTACAGCCGCTCGTTCTCCTCCATTCATTTCTACCCCTCGCTCTCGCTCGACCTCTACATTGATGATATCGGGTTGATTGCCACAGGGAAGTTCAGAGATGTGCTGCGAGGTTTGAAGCACGGCTCGGCTGCAGCATTTAAGGCAGTGGTGGATGAATTGCATTGTGAAGTTGCCCCCAATAAGGCTGGGGTTATTGCCAGTTGCCCCAAGCTGGGGAAATGTTTGCAGGAGTGGCTCGGTAAGTTCTCTGGATCAGGTACCAGTAGCTCGGCCATTAATCTTGGGATCGACGGCACTGCCGGCAAGACTCGGAGGTATAGAGGTCGCAATCCTAAGCAGCGCAGCCGAGCCAAAGTTTTTCAACACAGAGTTCGTCGCATTGCCCGACAAAAGCGTTTCCTGGGAAGGTCCGCCACCAAGTTGTTTGTTGCTGGTCCGTTACCTGGTTTATTATATGGGTCCGAGGTCCACGGTGTGAGCGACAGGGATCTGCAGACTATTCGTGTTGCTGCGGGCAAATGTTTAAGGCCATCCAGCGGCAACCGATCGCTCACGGCTGCGTTGGCGATGATGAAGGATCCCTGTTGGCACGGAGCTTGCGCGCCTATCATTCGGTGGAGCAAGGAGGCCCGGGCAGGGCAGTGTCACTCTTTCCTCTACTCCATCCCAATGTCTGCGTTGAACCATGCTTGGTCTCTTGTGTTCGAGGAAGGAGCCGAGATCACCAAATGGTCTGAAGTCTCTGGGCCTGTCTCTGCGTTATTCTTATCGCTTAAGAGACTTAAATGGACCATGCCAAATTTCGCCACCATCAGAGACCATGACGGAGTTGATATCCTCCTCACCTTCGTCAGCCCCACCCTCCTCAAAGACCTCGCCCGCAATCAGTGCGCACGTTTGTTAGAGTGCAGCCTTGCTGAGAAGTGGGAGACGGGATGGGATAGGGTATGCATGGGCATTGTGCGCGCAGGCTAGCAGTAAGAAGCATTCGGCACGTGGTCAAGGATGCATTCGTAATCTTGCTTGCAATGGTGTTTGGACCGCCGATCGTGCTGCGAGCCCAGGATATGACTTGCCCGACGATCGGCTTCTGTGCCCCCTCTGCGGCATGGGGCGCGATACTATACATCACAGGTTGTGGGCCTGCTCTGCTTGCCGGGACGAACGGGGGGAGATCGCCGAGGCCTCAATCCGAGCCCAGGCGTTATCCGATCTGTCTGATGGTGATCGCCTCTTGTTCTGTCGTGGAGTTTTCGAGCACCCGTGCGCTGTCTGGCCTGCTCCGCTCGCGTCGGGAGGGACTGAGATCAGATCGGGCGGTTTCCCTGAAAGGAGAAGACGGGGGCATGGCTGGTAAGCTGTTCTTCGATGGCTCGTGTTTCACGCATCCTATTGACGACATCTGTAGAGCGGGCTGGGGTGTGAGCAGGGTTGACGAAGAAGGCTGCCCCTTGGCGTCGGTCTTCGGCCCTGTGCACGCTCCGATGCCTCAGAGCGCGCCTGCATCCGAATTTGTTGCACTAGGTATGGCCAGCTTGCAGACAGTTGGTCCAGCCGAAGGGCACTCGGACTGCTTAGCTGTTGTAAAGCATTACCAGTTGCCAGCGGCGGAGCGTCTCAGCTATAAGCGAAAATATTCTGGTGTGTTTCAATATGTGAATACATGCCACAATCTTTCGAGTGTCCCAAAGGTGCGAGCGCACCAAGACCCTGAGGAATAAGGCATTTCTAATGACGAGCGCGCGCGCAGGCGTGGCAACGACCACGCAGATACAGCAGCGAAAGCGGGAGCGGCCAAGCACCCTCGCCCCACGAACGCTGTTGATGAAGCACTCACTCGAACGATTGCGATATCTAAAACTGTTTGCCGTCTTGCTGCCACTCTGCTTCCGCTATGGCCGCGCCTAGACCTGTCTGATTGCGTGCTTATAAAAAAAAAGACCAGGACTGTAGGTGGCCAGGCCGAGGTAACTGAGCATCAATGAAACAGACGTGGCAAGCGTTGGCAGCGCTCTGTATGTCACGCAGGCTTGAGGGCGAAAGACCGCCCCATGCCTGGACGTTGTTCTGGGATTCAGGCTGATGAGCGCACTAATCTTGATGTTGCAGATCAACTTGGCCACTGCGATCGTTCTTGCTTGCTCTGACGGCGTGGATTGCTACCTGTGCACAGTTTGCGGTGCTTTCTTGCGCCGAGGCAGGTTCGAGAAAAGCGGTTTTTCCTCTGCGTGTGTAGGTAGACTGAAGCGCCGCGGGCGCACTAATTACAACAGAGCCTTACAGGGCCGCCGCCCTCGAGAGCCTGATCTCAGGGTGGACCCCCTCTCCTTCGAGCCTCCTCTTCCTTCCTCGGCGCGGGGCGGCGGGACTGGGTCGGAGTCGGGGGAGGGGGGGGGGGGGGGGGGATGCGAAGAAACAGGACAGCCCCGACGCGTGGCTACCGCCGTCCGAAGGGAGGGCGGTGCCGCGGGAGCGTCCTCAAGCAGACCTCACTTTTCATCGGGTTCGTCCGATTAGGTCGCTGCTTTATCGACGAGCGACGGCTCATGGCTGCGGTTCTTCTTGAACTCTCGTCTGGCTGGAAGCGTTTCTCTCCCACGGGGTATTTATGCTTTAAGCTACGCGTGTAAAGGCAGCACCGTCACTGCAGGAACTCGCCCATCCTGTTTTTAGTTGCTTGGGCAGCTGTGCGTTGATGTTAAAATCCTCCTGCCCCTCCTCGCTATCCGCCCTGAGTTGAAGACCCTTGCTCTTAGGTGGCCCCCAGGCGTTTCAAACCTTCCAGGTCGTTGGCGGGAGCAGGTCGAGAGCGACGAGGGGTTGTTCCCGATGCTGTCACTACTTGGGCCTTGATGGGGGCAAGATCGTGCTCTGGCCAGTGCCGTGATCTTGGATGCCTTCCTGAAGACCCACGCCCACCATCGCCTCAACACCCGTGTTTGTCCCAAGGCCCTTTTCCATGGTCGGCTCCGGCTATCTGTTCATCGCTACAGGAAGGTTGCCAAGGTATTCCGTGGCGTGAGACCCACTCCGCCTCAACCAGTGAGTCAGCCTGGCGGCGCGTGACTGCTCCATTGTTTCTTTCCCTGTCTCTCTCCCTCTTTGCCTCTGTTGTTGCGTCTTATTCGCGGTGCGGGTCGTTGTGTTGGGTCCTTGTGCGCTGCTCCCTCCCCCCCCCTGCCCCTTGCTTGCTGCTGGTGTCCTTGTGTCCCTGCCCCGTGTGCGCCCCCTGCCTGCTCCGGTGTGCTGTTGCTGCTGGCTGCTGCGTGGCGTTGGCTTGGTTTGGGGCCTTTGTCATTCGCGGTCGAGGGGCGAGGGGGCGCGACGTCGGCGCGCTCGCGCGGCCGCCCCCGCCCGCCGCCACCCGCCGCCGCCTGCGCGCCGCCTCTTGCCGGAAGTGCCCTCCGGCTGCTCTCTGAGAGAGCCGCCGCAGTCGGAGCTCGCCTGCCTTCCTGTCCCAGAGTGCCTGGGTTGTGGGTCTGCACAGGTGAGACGGACCCGCAAGCAGTCCAAGTCTCTGTGGGGCATGGACCCCGCTTGTCTGGCGCTTGCAGTCCCCCCCCTGTGCCAAGTGCGCCCCCCCCCCCCCCCTTCGGTCGGGGCCTCCCGCCCCTTCCGTTGGGGGGCGGGATTGGTCGCCCTCGCCCGCGCGCGAGGTACCGCGGCGACTTCGGCCTGTGGTTCAAGGGAGTGCTGTTGCCAAAGGGTTTCAGCTCGTACCCTTTCCTCCTTCTTTCTTCCCTCGCTGCCCCTCTGCTGGCGCTGCCCCCCCCCTCCTGCACGGGCCTCGCCCTTTGCAGGCTTGGCCTGCCGCCTCGTGGCCCTCACTGTTCACGGACTATGGTTATGGATCTGGACGATTGGTGTGCGTCCTGCGGTGGAAAAAATAAGGAAAACCTCGTGCCCGTCTTCGTTATCCTGCCCCCCCTTGTCCTATGCGTGCTTATCCTCGCGGGTCTTGTCGTCGCCTTCATGATGGTTTTCTTGTTGTGGTTATTCCTCGTTGTCGTCGTCGTCTTCAACCTATTCGTTGTTTTCTTCCTCTTCACCCCCCCCGCTCATCCTCGGGGGGCCGCGTATTCGTCAGCGGGGTAGAGGGTCTGGCAGAAATGCAACTGGAAGAATGGTTATCCCATCCGGCTGGCTCAAACGTCTGGGAGGGGACGTTCGCGCGGGCAAACAGTTGAAGGCGCTCAACTTGAACGATGATTACGCCATCTTTTGCGGTCTGAGTGTCCGGCGGCAAGCGCGTCTCGTTATCCAGCGGGAGAGAGGGCGTGGCGGTGGACATACCTAACAGATCTTCATCAGGGCAACCAGAGACCAACCAGACAAACCACACCGCAGGCGGGGCTTGTTTTTGCGATGACGAATCCTAGAGGGGCCAAAAACCGAGCCGGACCAAAGTCAGAGCGCAGAACAGGGGCCACCAGAGAGAAAATTTACGTTTTTGGCGGTGCCACCACAGAAGAAGGATACCGAATCCGATGGGACCACACCAAACAACAGACGAGCCAGCCAAACGACCACGCGAGGAAGGGAGACACGCCGCGAATCCAAGGACAAAACCGGTCTTGACCAGACAAGACCAATCTGACAAAACCAGACAAGTTGGCGAGTCCAACGAGACCAGATTGACCAGACCAAACCCGACCGTTCAGACCGAACCAGACCAACCAGACGAGACATGACCAACCTAACCAGACCAGACCAGACCAACCATATCCAAAAGGCGAACTGCTCGTTCAACCAAACCAGACCAAAGAAACACGTTGACCATATCAGACACACCATACCAAACAAAACCAGCCGGCGAAACCAACAAGACCAGACCGACCAGACCAGACCCGACCGATTAACCCAAACCTGACCAACCAGAGAAGACGCGACCAACCAGACCAAACCAGGACAATCACAGCAACAAGGTGAATTCTCCACCAACCAGATCATACCACATCAGCTAAACCAAACACCAGACCAGACCAGCCAGACCATGGGGGTGTACTGCGATTCACGAAGCACGTTGACCAGACCAGACGAACCGTGCCAAACAGGACCAGCGAGACCAACCAGCCCAGACCGACCAGACCGAACCCGACCGTTCAGACCTAACTAGACCAACCGGTCGAGACCAAAGCAACCAGACCCAAGCACACCAGACCAGAAATGCCAACACGGTGAACTACACCAACCAGACCAGAGCAGACCAGCCAGACCAAGCACCAAACCAAACAAGTTAGGCCAGGGAGGGTGGGTGGGGAGCGGCTCGCGAAGCACGTTGACTATACCAGACCAACCGGACCAAACCAGACCAGCCAGCGAGACCAACCAGACCAGACCAACCAGACCAAAGCACACCTACCATACCAAACGAGACCAACCAGACTAGACCAGACCAGCCAGACCAAAACAGACCGACCAGCCAGACCAAATCAGACCAGACCAACCAGACCAACAAGGTCAATTCTTTACGCTTCGCGTATCCCGACCAGCCCATCTCAAAACAGCAACTCTTGCGAAGCATACCGACAGTCGTGTTTTTCAGGCCTGTGTCCGCTTCCCCCCGCATTTCTCCCCTGTTCCTCCTTCCTCCCGCCTGCTTGTACATCCTCCTTGTGGTGGGAGCGGGAGAAGGACGAGGCGGAGGAGGAGGGAGAGAAAGCGGTGGGAGGCAAGAGGGATTTAGCGGAGACGACGACCACAGCGATGATCCTAACAACGACGACGCACCCGACGACGACGACGATATCGACCGCAACGACGACGACGACCCCAACCGCGACGACGACGACGACGACGACGACGACGACGTCGACGACGACGACGGCGAAGGCGGCGGCGACGACGACGACGACGACGACGACGACGGCGACTGGTGGGAGTCGTTGGGGCCCCTCGTGGTGTGAGCCGTTCGGCCCCATCGTCCTTGTGTGAGTCCTTCGGGCCCCTCTTCCTGGTGTGAGTCGTTCGGGCTCCTCGTGGTGTGAGTCGTTCGGGCCCCTCGTCCTGGTGTGAGCCGTTCGGGCTTCTCGTGGTTCGAGTCGTTCGGGCCTCTCGTCCTGGTGTGAGTCGTTCGGGCCCTTCTTCCTGGTGTGAGTCGTTCGGGCTCTTCGTGGTGTGAGTCGTTCGGGCTCTTCGTCCTGGTGTGAGTCGTTCGGGCTTCTCGTGGTGTGAGTTGTTCGGGCCCCTCGTCCTGGTGTGAGTCGTTCGGGCCCCTCCTCCTGGTGTGACTCGTTCGGGCTCCTCGTGGTGTGAGTCGTTCGGGGCCCTCGTCGTGGTGTGAGTCGTTCGGGCTCCTCGTGGTGTGAGTCGTTCGGGCTCGTTCGGGCGCCGTTCGTCCTGGTGTGAGTCGTTCGGGCCCCTCCTGGTGTGAGTCGTTCGGGCCCCTGTGTGAGTCGTTCGGGCTCTTCGTGGTGTGAGTCGTTCGGGCCCCTCGTCCTGGTGCGAGTCGTTCGGGCCCCTCGTAGTAAGTAGTAGTAGTAGGAGTAGTAGTAGTAGTAGTAGTAGTAGTAGTAGTAGTAGTGGTAGTAGTGTAGTGGTAGTGGTAGTGGTAGTGGTAGTGGTAGTAGTAGTAGTAGTAGTAGTAGTAGTAGTAGTAGTAGTAGTAGTAGTAGTAGTAGTAGTAGTTGTAGCAGTAGTAGTAGTAGTAGTAGTAGTAGTAGCAGATGAAGTAGTAGTAGTAGCAATCGCACACGTAGTCGTCAACGTCGTCGTCGCAGTCGTTGTCCCAGTAGCAGTAGCAGTCGCTAGAGCAGTGGTCTTTATGGAAGTAGTAGTAGTAGTAGTAGTAGTAGTAGTAGTAGTAGTAGTAGTAGTCGTAGTAGTCATAGTAGTCATAGTAGTCGTAGTAGTAGTAGTAGTAGTAGTAGTAGTAGTAGTAGTAGTAGTAGTAGTAGTAGTAGTAGTAGTAGTAGTAGTAGTAGTAGTAGGTAGTAGGTAGTAGGTAGTAGGTAGTAGGTAGTAGGTAGTAGGTAGTAGGTAGTAGGTAGTAGTAGGTAGTAGGTAGTAGGTAGTAGGTAGTAGGTAGTAGGTAGTAGGTAGTAGGTAGTAGGTAGTAGGTAGTAGGTAGTAGGCAGTAGGCAGTAGGTAGCAGTAGTAGTAGTAGTAGTAGTAGTAGTAGTAGTAGTTGTAGTAGTAGAAGAAGTAGAAGTAGAAGTAGAAGTAGAAGTAGAAGTAGTAGTAGAAGTGGTAGTAGTAGTAGTAGTAGATGTATTTTGGGAGCCTCTTCGAGGCCTTTTGGGGCGTCTTCGGGGCCTCTTGGCGGCACCAGGAGCTCCTAGGAGCGTCTTGGGTGCCTTGGGGGAGCCTCTTCGGGCCTCTTGGGAGCATCTTGGAGGCCGTTTGGGGCGTCTTGGGGGCTTCCTGGCGGCTCCAGGGGCTTCCAGGAGCGTCTTGGGTGCCTCGGGGGAGCCTCTTGGGGCCTCTTGGGGGCCTCCTGGGGGCATCTTGGTGGCCGCTTGGAGGCCTCTTGGGGCCTCTTGGGGCTCTTTGGGAGGGGTCTGGGAGGAATCTTGGGGCCATCTGTCGGGCGATCGATCACAGATGGGGCGAGCATTCCCCCCCCCCCCCCCCGTCGGGGCCAGAATCCTCGTGAGGGGTGTCGAATTTTAGCCCTCCCAGGAGTCGAACAAGACCACTCCAACCACCCGCGAAACGCCCTCTCCAGGCCCAGGGGGAGGGGGTAGGGGGAGGGGTAAACCCATCCCCGAAGGGGAAGAAGGGGGGTTGAGAACGGAGAGAGCTCGCTAAACCACTCACGCCCAAAGGGCTGGTGGGATTATATTCGACCAACCAGACCACACCAAACCAGCTAGGCCAAACACTAGACCAGACCAGGCAGACCATGGGGGCGATTCGCGAAGCACGTTGACCAGACCAGACCAACCAGACCAAACCACATCAGCTGGCCAGACCAACCAAGTCAGACCAGCCAGACCAAACCAGACCGACCAGACCAAGACAAACCATGCCAAACTAGACCAACGAGACCAACCAGCCCACACCATATCAGCTAGACCAAACAACAGACCAGACCAGGCAGACCATGGGGGGGGCGATTCACGAAGCAGGTTGGCCAGACCAGACCAAACAAGAACTGTGTTGGGTAGAACAACCAGACCAGACAGACCAGACCAAACCACACCAACCGAGCCAGACTAGACCAACCGAACCAAACCAGACCAGACCAACCAGACAGGCCAGGCCAGACCAGCTAGACCAAACACCACACCAGGCCAGCCAGACCATGGCGTGGGCGATTCACGAAGCACGTTGACAAGGCCAGACCAACCAGACCAGACCAGACCAACTGACCAGACTAACCAGACCAGACCGACTAGACCAAACCAGACCAACCAGACCAAGACACTTAGGCCAGACCAGACCAACCAAACCAAACTAGACCGACCAGACCAACCACACCAGACCAGACCAGCTAGACCAAATGCAATAACAGACCTACCAGGCCATCGGGGAGGGCGGGGAGCGATTCAGGCATCTCAAGCGGGCGGCCACCTGTTTGCTCGGACCGAGAGGCTGTGGAGCACAGAGGTTATACCGCCTATAGCTTTGCCAAGCCATAGCACCACGCCCAAACCAGGCCAGCCAGACCAGATGCAAAAAAAACATTTCTTTGCAACAACACATGCTTTTCGGTGGAAGTGGTTGGCGCTGCCTCCGTGGATCTCTCCCAATCCACTCTCGCCCGACTTTCAAGCTAAAGCTGCAGCACTAAGCTCAAACCAGACCAGCCAGTCCAGCCAAACCAGATGCACCAACAACTGCAACGCAACACAACCATTGTTTTCGGTGGTAGTGGTTTGCGCTGCCTCCCTGGACCTCTCCTAAACCACTCTCGCCAGGAGTTTGAGCTCAAACCAGACCAACCAGACCAGCCAGACCAGATGCAACAAACACTGCAGTGCAAAAGCGCTGCGTTTCGGTGGTAGTGGTTGGCGCTGCCTCCCTCCTCCCTAGATCTCTCCCAAACCACTCTCGCCCGATTCTCAAGCTAAAGCTGCAGCACTCAGCTCCAACCAGACGAACCAGACCAGCCGGACCTGATACAAACAATGCAAAACAAAACAGTTGTTCGGTGGTAGTGGTTGGTGCTGCCTCTCTGGACCTCTCTCCCTCGAATGTTAAGCTCAAGCTTCAGCACGAAGGTCCAGCCAGACCAACCAGACCAGCCATACCAGATGCAACAAACACACTGTAATGCAAACGAAAGGCTGTTTTTCGGTGGAAATGGTTGGTCCTGCCTCCCTGGACCTCTCCTAAACCATTCTCGCCCGAATCCCAAGCTAAAGTTGCGGCCATAAGCTCAAGCCATACCAACCAGCCCAGGCAGACCAGATGCAACCACATCTGCAATGCAAATTAACATTGCTTTTCAGCGGTAGTGGTTGGCGCTGCCTCCCTGGACCTCCCCTAAACCACTTTCGCCCGAATCCCACGCAACAGTTTCAGCATTGAGCTCAAATCAGACCTACCAGACCAGCCAGACCAGATGTAACAAAAACTGCAATGCAAAAAACATTGATTTTCGGTGGTCGTGGTTGGCGCTGCTTTCTGGGGCTCCCCTAAACCACTCTCGCCCGACTCCTAAGCTAAAGCTGCAGCACGAAGTTCAAACCAGACCAGCCAGAACAGCCAGACCAAATGCATCAAACGCTGCAAGACAACAGGACAATGCAGAACCACAAAAACTACAACGCAGGAAACAAACATTACTTTTCGTTGGTAGTGGTTGGCGCTGCTTCCTGGGCCTCCCCCAGACCACTCTCGCCCGAGTCCTAAGCTAAAGCTTTAGCACAGGTCAAACCAGACCAGCCAGTTTCGATCTGAAGTTTCAAGCTCAAGCTTAAGGCTGAAGCTCCAGGCTTGCACTTTTGAAGCTTGGCGCCCCGCCGTGCGCTACAACCGTTAAGAACTTTATCCAACACGAGTACCCAACGCAGGAGGGTTGGGAACAAAGAGGAGGAGGGGCCCGCATCTGGCGGCCTGCGAAAGGTAGAGGCAGGAGGGAAGAGGAGAGGAGGAAAGAGGCGGGAAGGAAGGGAGGAAGGAGGTGCGCGACCGCAGTGCTCTATTCAAAACCAGTACCCAACGCAGGAGGGTTGGGAATTCTTGTTGGTCCTCCCCCCACCGGTGCAAGTGTGTGTTTTTTCAATGAAAGTGCTCCCGCGACTCGCGCCCTGCTTTCTTATCCAGGATGAAATGGTTCTTTGGCCCACGAGTTATATACATCAACGGCTCCCGCCTCGCACCACCTCACGATGTATTACAAAACCGCGCTTTCGCGCGGGATTTCGCCACAATGTATGTAGGAATCGCGCTCCCGCGTGGGACCTTCTGATTGTTCCTTTGGGAATCGCACTATCGCTCGAGACTTCCTCACGGTTCATGCAGGACCCACGCTTCAAGTGGCGGGGGGGACATTGGGAGGGACAGTGGGGGGAACAGTGGGGGGGGACAGTGGGGGGGGATCGTGGAGGGGGGCAGTGGGGGGGGGACAGTGGAGGGGGACAGTGGGGGGGGGCAGTGGGGGGGCAGTGGGGAGGACAGTGGGGGAGAGGATTGTGGGGGAGGGGACTGCAGGAGGGGACTAGGGGAGGGGGGAGGGGACTGGGGACTGTCCCACAAACAGGGGGGGACTGTGCCACGCTCCAGGGGTGGTCTGCCACAGTCGTCGGGGTCGCAGAGGTCCTTCCAAGGTCCAGGGTCGAGCAGTGATTGCTCACGTGCCCGACTCTCTGGGCCCGTGAAAGATCGGAGGGGGCTTCCTGGGGGGGACCCTGGGGGGGGACAGTGGGGGGGGACAGCGGGGGGTGGGAGGCTGTGGGAGGGGACTTGGGGGGGGACTGGGAGGGGATTGCGAGGGGGACTGAGGGAGAGGGGACTGCGGGAGGGGACTGGGAGGGGACTGCGGGGGAGGGGGCTGTGGGGGAGGGGTCTGCGGGGGGGGACTGGGGGAGGCGACAGTGGAGGGGGACAGTGGGAGGGGACGGGACAGTGGGGGGGACTGTGGGGGACAGTGGGAGGGGACAGCGGGGGGGGCAGTGGGAGGGGACAGTGGGGGGGACAGTGGGGGGGACAGTGGGAGGGGACTGCGGGGGAGGGGACTGGGAGGGACTTTGGGGGAGGCCTGTGGGTCCGCGTGGAGGGTCGGAGGGGTCCCCTTGGGTCCGTGGAGGGTCGGGGGCCCGAGGGGGGCCCCAAGGCCTGTATGCAACGACGCGGGTACCACGACATACGACCACGTCTACGACGACGCGCGACGACAACAATCGGGAGAAGGAGGGGCGGATGGAACGGCCAATCACCTCACCCACGTCCTTCTTTCACCTCTTGGCCTTCAGGTTTCGATTCCGATCCGCCGTGATCTCGTTTCCGATTCGATCCAATTCGACCTTGCCGATTTCTGTCGATTTCGATGTGGTTGCCGACTTCTGCCGATTCGATCTTCGGGTCGATCCGATTCGATTTATCGATTCGATGCTGGGGCCATCTGCCCAACCCGCGACCTACCCGTGACCCGCCCGCGACCCACCCGAGACCCATTTTGCGACCCCAGTGCCCGCCCCCTCATTCTCATCCGCATCTGCGGGGTGCTACATATGTTCCCCTGGCCATCATGTGGTGTTGGGCCCTCGCTTTAAAGAGACAGCGCCCCGCGTTCTCCTCCCGCCTCCTTCCTCCCGCCTCCTCCCTCCTCCCATCCTTGCCTCTGCTCTCCGCATGTCCATTTCGGAGCATCCCTCACGGTTCGTGGCACCATAGGGAGCTCCACCGAAGGCCCCAGTGGCAAGGTCCACATGGCGGCGCCGCTAGGGAGCTCCACCAAAGGCCCCAGTGGCAGGGTCCACATGGTTGCGCCGCCCGCCCCATGCCCCATTCTTTGGCGCATCCCTCACTCGGTCCGTGGCCCCATAGGGAGCTCCGCCGAAGGCCCCAGTGGCATGGTTCACATGGCACCGCCGCCCCATGTAGGTGCACCCTTCACGCGGGTTGTGGCCCCACAGGGAGCTCCGCCGAAAGCGGCGCCACAACACGGTATTCACAATTACACATGGTTGGGTCTTTCGCCCAGAGAATTTCACGACGCGAGGGGGTTTGGATCTACCACCACCACGCCGCCGCCCCCTTGGCGCCGCGCCGCGAGGCGTAGCAGGCCTCGCTCTTGCGATCCGTTAGTCGGAATGCATGATAGGGGGAGTGTGAGGGGGTGGCTTCTGTATTGCGGGATGACGGAAGGCGCGCGTAGCGTGCGATCCGTTAGCCGGAAGGAATTAATTAGGGAGAGAAAGAGGGGGTGGCCTTTGTAGTGGGCCTTTAACAGGGGAAGTCGGGTGCTGAACAGGGAAAATCGGTGACGAACGCTCGGGCACCCTTTTCCTTGTTAGCGGAGCCCTTAACAGGGACTTAACAAGGAACAACGGGTGACGGACGCGTTTTTTCCTGTTAACGGACCGTTAACAGGGAAATGAGTTTCCTGTTGACTGACCGTTAACGGACCCTGAACACCGCGGCTCCCAAGAGCGAGCAGTGACGTAACCAATATGATAAGACCAAGGCTCCCAACAGAGAGCGGTAACGCAACCAGTTCTTGACACCAAGGCCCGAAACGGGCGGCAACGTAAGCTCCGCGTAGGCTTCGCGTAAGCGCGTAAAGTCTTCGTCATCTTGAGGTACCTCCAAGACAGCCCATGAGGGGCCAAGCGTACTCCAAGACGGTCCACTATGCCTCCAAGACGACCCAAGGTATTGAGCTTGTCGTTGGGGCGGTCAATCACCACATATTTTCGTTTACGTCACATCCTGTACTTTTTACCCTAACTTGTTTTCGCAATGGCCGAACTCACATTGGAGACGATGGGCACTTTTCTTGATAATAAGTTGAAGGAGAACCTCGCCCCGATCACCCAAAGGCTCGATGGCATCGACACTAAGATGGGTGAGCACGATTCGCGGCTCACCGCCCTCGAGGACGCCATGAAGAAATCCGAAACAGCATCTGGGTTTTCGAGTTTTGTCCCGACGTTTTTCGATATTCGTGGCTTTTGCTCTTGGGGTGATCGCAAGTCGAAGGGCATCACCCGCCCCCAGGCGCAGGATCTGGTGAAGAACCTGAAGGCGCAGCTCCCGGAGGGACTGCAGGACAAGATCGGAGACATCGAGGTCAGGGGGTCCCGCGTGCATAAGTTCATTGTTCATGTCACCCCACCGTATGCTACAGAGATTGCGGCTATGTTCAAAGAGCTCCTGGTGCAGGGAGGCTCCAACGCGCAGTTTAACGGCAACGACCTGCACACGACGGTGCAAAAGGCACCCGAAGAACAGCGTCGCTTCGAAGCAGGTGGCAAAGCTCGCGCATTCCTCGAGACGAAGAGCAAGGAAAGGGATCCTGTGGCGACCGTTCGTCATTCAGGCCCACCGGACTTCCGCCTCACAGTGAAGAGCTCGTCCGGGGAGATCGAGTTGGGCGCGGTGAGCGTGGACGGCAAGATGGTTTGGGACGACGCGGCGTTGCAGCAGCACTTCCAGTGCTCGGTGCAGGCCTTCGAGTCCGAGCTGAGGGCCTTCCGGTCCAAATGAGACGGACGAGCGCCGTCTGAGAACAGTTTCGCCGTGATTGAATTCAATGCAATATTTTGGAATTCTTGCAAGAAGAACCACAGCGCTGCTGGGAAGGTCTGCCGTCAAGTTCGATCTAATGTTGGGGAGTCTGTGGTATTACTACAAGAAGTTCCATCTTGGGGGTGTCTTGATGGCTACTCGTACTTTGGCCATGCCGTTGTTACCAAGGATGGGGGTGATTGCGGCCTTCTTATTCCTAGACTCTGGATGCACGCCGTGAGAGATATTAGCTTTGGTAATTTTTGGTGTGGGGCTGTATTGGGTAGCTACATTCTCCTGTCCGCCCACATTCTGGATCACCTTGAGGAAGGAGGACGGGGCGATGTGGTGTTTCAGGAAACCGCTAATTATGCGCACGGCACTCGCGAGAAGTATTCCGGAGTACCATTTCACATAATCTTAGGAGTTGATGCGAACATCAGCCTGCCAGCTAATTTGGAAGGCATGACCGGCAATTCTGTATTACAGCCTAAATCGAAACATACGCCAGCAAAAATACGGATTGTCCTATCTTGGATCGATTCCATGGGCCTCCGTGGCACGAGCACTTTCAGCGACCAGCCCAATGGTGAACCTCTCTCCGAAGGCCGCCTCTGGACCCGCATGGCCGGCACCGACAAGTCCACGAGGTCGCAAATAGATTTCCTCTTCGTGACTAGCGGCGTCGCTGGTACGTCGAGGGCCCGATCGATGCGACACAAAGTGTTTTCACGATCCGGCCACAAGTTGGTCGTTGGGCAGTTTTCTATCCCAGAGCCGCTCCGCATTACACGCCAGTGCCAGAAGCGAATGACTTGGACGCCGCGCACACCAGCTGATTTTGAGGATTTTCAGCGCAACTGACTTAAATTCCGGCACTCCGATTTGGTATCGTCGCAAAGCGGCGTCGCCGAGAGTGCTCGCCAGATTCATTTCGACACAAGGCTTCAGAGAAAAGTCAAGGAACGATCGATACGTAATGCAGCGTTGAAGGCTGCTCAACACGCCGTCGGCGCAGCACGTGCCGAAGACCGGCGAGCAGCCGTCTTGGCCCTGAGACGCGCGAAGCGCCATCACTTCCGAGACAAACATCAAAGCAGACTCCTAGCCGTGAGCTGGAGACTAGGTTCTTCGCGGACATCTCACACCCTCCGGGTAGACGGCGTGGACACCGCGGACCGGCAGGAGTGGTTGCGCGAGGCCTGGAGGTTCGGCCGCGCCCGATTCGGGCGTGCAGACAATCCGTGGGCGGCCCAATTTGCGCGGCCAGATCGCTTGGAAGGGGGTTGTCAGGGGCTTGCGTCTTGATGGAGTTGCACCGCCTCGCATGGCACCTTTCTCAGTCCTTTCCGCGCGCGCCAGTGTACGAAACAACGCGGCAGCAGGAACAGACGGAATTCCACCCGAAGTGCACAGAGGCGTGCCATATGTTATAATCCGTGACTTTTGGGGGCAATTCCAGGCCAGGTATGGCGGCGACGCGACGTCGACGCCAGGCACATGGGATACTCTGGAATTCACGGGCCTCCCCAAAGAAACCTCGAGCAAGTCACTTTCGCCCTACCGGTGGATTGGTAAATTGGATTGTTGTTGGAAGTGGTACACTCGTTGCGCACAGGGGCCGCTACGTCAATCGTTGAATCCAAGCCATGTGGAAACGTGACGTAACATCCATCGTACGGCAAACGCTTTTTATTGCATACAAGTGGGGCCGACCTCTTGTCATCGGCTCTTTGGACGTCGCCACCGCCTTCGACGCGATGCGTCATGGCAACGTGCTGAAGGCTCTGCTCGGCAGAGGGGTGCACCCGCAGCTGGCGAAAGCCTCGATGGTCGAAGTCCCAGGGAAGTCCTGTCGCATAGAGCTGCCTGGGGCCGGATTCTCTGACGATTTTCCGCTCGAAGGGGGCGGCAAGCAGGGGGGCGACGACACCCCGGACGCGTTTAATTGCATGATCGAATACCTTATGGAACCCGTCGTCAAAACCTGGGCGGAGAGAGCAGCCAGTTTCGCTTTGGACGACGACCGACCACACAGCCTACGTATAACCCACCTCGTTCGGGCTGACAACATCATTTTCATCGAATCGCTGGAGCAGTTCACGGACATGATGCGCGACCCCACCTCTGCCATCGAAGATTACGGGTTCAAATGGAACTCGTTCTCGTTAGAATACATGTTGTGCGGTTGCCTGCGGGGCACGGCTCATCTGCAACAGAACGCCGTGCACGTCTCCAGTACTACTGTCCTTAACCGAGCGCAGCGCATTCTGCTTTTGGGCGTCATGTTCGACCCTCAAGGAGATGCCGACGGGAACGCCGATTGTCTCAAGGAGAAGCATGTTTTTGGAAGCACAGCCGGGTCATATCTGGACGTGGGCCGGTATCCCATAAATTACGTGCTTGATCGACGGCTCCAGTGGCATCCAGCTTGTTCTGTTGCGGGTCTTTGCACATATCCAAATGCCACCTTGTCCGCTTGCGTCCTTGGGAACATGGCATGCTCCGCAAGGTTCTCCGGCTACGGCGGCGACCTGATGAAGGGTATATGTCCTGTAACTCCCGCGCATCACGCATGATCCAATATTGGTCTGTTCAGCGCGGCCACGCCCCTATCCACCACAAGGTTTTGCGAGCCATCTTCGACGAAGCGTGGCGGGAGCGACAGTTTACTCCGCCCAGCGGGGTGAACTATCTGGCTCTGTCAAGGGCTTACCGCGACCGTCTCCTTTGGGAAGGAATCAAGGACTTCAAGGCGCAGCGCCGGGCAGAGGGCGTCGTGCATGCAGGATTCGGCCACAGGCGCGAGTGGGGGGATATCTTCTGCGATGCCTTCGGGACAGACTGGCGTTCGAGACGCGACACGTGTGATTCGCACGAGTCTTGGAATTACCATTTTGACACATTTCAAGCCTCACTTTGTACGCAGTGGCAGCTTCCCAACCGTGGCCGAGGTGCACAGGTCGTTCACGTGGACACCCCGGTCGCCCCCAACAAGCGGAACAAGACTCTCCATCGCATTTTGGATGGGTGTCCGGATCAGCACGGGGACGAACAGCCCGACATTGAGTTCCACCGTTTTTGCAATTGTTTCGTATTCGTAGTAGATTGCAAACCTCTAGCAGAAGTGACGCGCGGGCACGTGCCGCTGAATGCACCTGGGCTCGCACCGGTGTTTGAAAGGATCACCGGGCAGATCTTTAAGTTGATCGATGCTGGGTGGTCCCCGGCGTCAGAGACAGGGGGCCCCAGCTTATGGCGCCGTCGCGAGAAAAATCGCATCGCCGACTTTCTCGTACATCGCACCATGGATGTAGGGACCAGCTGGCGGATAGACGCCCCGCCAACTCTAGGAGATTTTAATGTTCTCGAAGCAAATTTCATCGTTCATTCCGACGGGGGGGCACGCGCAGGTTCCTGCTCAGCTGCGGCCTGGTATGCCGAAGCAGTTGTATGGCGTGATGGCCATCGCCACATTTTCCCTATCGCCATGAGTGGAACTTACATGAGCCCGCCAGTTTCTTCCTTCGCAGCGGAAGCCATGGTTTTAGAGGACGCAGTCTGCTCGATATCCCGGCTGATGCATCAGAATACCATTGTAAAGCGCGGCAGAGTTCAGCGCAATTTTTTATCTTCATAACATTTGCGCGGTGGCCTGTCACGGCGCGGCTAGAGGCGCCCGAAAAAAAGAATGAAAGAAGACGACCCAAGAGGCCAGAGGCCCGTATGATCGCCCCGGGATGGCCCGAGATACCCCCAATGCGGCCTCAAGACGTTTTCGAACATCTACACGTATGCAGACGGGTTCCACGGCCTCAACGCCGGCGTAGAGACGCCCAGACGGGCCCGAGGACGGCCCAAGAGCGATCCAGATAGCCCACGACGGCCTCAACACGGTTCCAGAGGTCTCCAAGAAAATCCCCCGAGCACCGATGGGCGGTCTAAGCGGGAACAAAAACGAAAGTATGGCTTTCGCCGCCTATGGGGCGCCCTTGGCCCCGCCCTACCTGCACAACCGCATGCCGAGGATAATAATGTATCCCCCCCCCCCTTCAGTCTTTAGAGTTGATTATCGGCGCCCTATATAAAATTCAAATTGGGCGGCGAGCGTTGAGGCCGAACTTCATTATCACCTCGTGACGTTATGTTGAGATAGCAACATCAAGTTATGTTGAGATAGCAACATCAAGCGAAGCGATCACACTTTTTTCAGGATGTCTCAGGCGAAACCAAGAGTTTTTGGAGGCAGACTCAAACGAAACGAGCAATGTTTCAAGGATGTCTCAAGCGAAACCAGCAATTCTGTGAGGATGTCTCAAGCGATTCGAGAAGCTTGTCGAGGATGTCTCAAGCGAAACAAGCATATACTCGAGGATGTCTCAAGCGAAACAAGCATATACTGAAGGATGTAGCAAGCGAAACGATACGTTTCTTAAGGATGTCTCAAGCGAAAACAGCAATACTGTGAGGATGTGTCAAGCGACACCAAGAATTCTGGGAGGCAGACTCAAACGAAACGAGCAATGTTTCAAGGATGTTTCAAGCGAAACCAGCAATTACGCGAGGATGTCTCAAGCGATTCGAGAAGCTTGTCGAGGATGTCTCAAGCGAAACAGGCATAAACTCGAGGATGTCTCAAGCGAAACAAGCATATAATGAAGGATGCCTCAAGCGAAACGATACGTTTCTTAAGGACGTCTCAAGCGAAAACAGCAATTCTGTGAGGATGTGTCAAGCGAAACCAAGAATTTTTTGGAGGCAGACTCAAACGGAACGAGCAATGTTTCAAGGCTGTCTCAAGCGAAACCAGCAATTCTGTGACGATGTCTCAGGGGATTCGAGAAGCTTGTCGAGGATGTCTCAAGCGAAACAAGCATATACTCGAGGATGTCTCGAGCGATTCGAGAAGCTTGTCGAGGATGTCTCAAGCGAAACAAGCATATACTCGAGGATGTCTCAAGCGAAACAAGCATATACTGCAGGATGTCTCAGGCGAAACGGTACGTTTCTTAAGGATGTATCAAGCGAAAACAGCAATTCTGTGAGGATGTGTCAAGCGAAACCAAGAATTTTGGGAGGCAGACTCAAACGAAACGAGCAATGTTTCAAGGATGTCTCAAGCGAAACCAGCAATTCTGTGAGGATGTCTCAAGCGATTCGAGAAGCTTGCCGAGGATGTCTCAAGCGAAACAGGCATAAACTCGAGGATGTCTCAAGCGAAACAAGCATATACTGAAGGATGTCTCAAGCGAAACGATACGTTTCTTAAGGATGTCTCAAGCGAAAACAGCAATTCTGTGAGGATGTGTCAAGCGATAGCAAGAATTTTGGGAGGCAGACTCAAACGAAACGAGCAATGTTTCGAGGATGTCTCAAGCGAAACCAGCAATTCTGTGAGGATGTTTCAAGCGATTCGAGAAGCTTGCCGAGGATGTCTCAAGCGAAACAAGCACATACTCCAGGATGTCTCAAGCGAAACAAGCATATACTGATCGATGTCTCAAGCGAAACGATACGTTTCTTAAGGATGTCCCAAGCGATGTCTCAAGCGAAAACAGCAATTCTGTGAGGATGTGTCAAGCGAAACCAAGAATTTTGGGAGGCAGACTCAAGCGAAACGAGCAATGTTTCGAGGATGTCTCAAGCGAAACCAGCAATCATGTGAGGATGTTTCAAGCGATTCGAGAAGCTTGTCGAGGATGTCTCAAGCGAAACAAGCATATACTCGAGGATGTCTCGAGCGATTCGAGAAGCTCGTCGAGGATGTCTCAAGCGAAACAAGAATATACCCGAGGATGTCTCAAGCGAAACAAGCATATACTGAAGGATGTCTCAAGCGAAACGATATGTTTCTTAAGGGTGTCTCAAGCGAAAACAGCAATCGCTCGAGGATGTCTCAAGCGAATTGAGAGATGATCCGAGGATGTCTCAAGCGAAACGAGCGATTCGTCGAGGATGCCTCAAGCGAAACACGTATACGAGGATATCTCAAGCAAAGCGAGATATTTGTCGAGGATGTCTGATGACGAGAGATTTGTTCGAGGATGCCCCGAGCGGAACGGGCGCGTTTTCGAGGATGTCTCCAGCGAAGCGAGCAATTCTCCTGCTCCCGCCCGCGACCGTTATGGCTCGAGCGTTTCGAGCTTTCCGAGTTCTCGAGCCTTCCGAGCTTTCGAGCTTCAGCTTCGCCATGGCGGTGTCCAAGCCCTCGAGCCCGCATGTGACCGAGGACAGCCAAGTCATCGCCCTGCTCGAGCAGAACAACAAGCTCCTCAAAGGATTTACCAAGCTCCTCGAGGAGCAGAGCAAGCTTGCCGACTTGCAGAACCAGAGCCTCGCGTACATCGCCGAGAAGGCGGGGTGCGCCGAGATGCGCCAATGCCTCGCCAGCGGCGAGGCAACCGACGCTTCGAGAATGTTGGGGATGTGGTGTCGAGGGAGTTCCGCGCTGTGCCGCGAGAACATTCGAGGCGCCGCGTTGGCGAGTGCCCTCAAGAATGGGAGCCCCGAGGGGATCAAGTACGAGGGCATCTTCCGAGGCAGGGGTCGGCGCCGAAGCGAGCTCTTCTGCGCGATCTTCTTCAAGGCGCACATCGAGCGGAGCGGCGAGACGACCAACGCCTTCGACGACGCAGACAAGAGCGTCGAGACGTTGTTCAAGATTTTGCCGGGCTTCCGAGCGGAGTAGCTCGACGAGGCCAAGACGCACGACGCCATGGTCGGCGAGAAGGTCGAGATGATGCCCAAGGGGCCCGCGACCGACATTGTCAGGCGAGCGTTCGGCGAGGTCCCCGCAGATCTGCAAGCGCCGTGCGAGATCATGCTCCCAGTGAACAAGCAGTGCAAGCCCATCTTGTCGAGCGACAGCGACGAGCCAGACGAGGACACGCGCGCGTTCGACACGGTCGCCTCCGTGCCCGAGGCGGCCAAGCCATACTTCGAGAAGTTCCAGGCAAACAGCATCGCGAACTACGAGAACGAGCGCATCCTCGTGACCGAGGGGATCGTCGCTTGGTGCTGGCAAATCGCCGGGTTTGCCAAGAAGCGCCACGAGCTCGATCAACACGGGTACTTCATCAAGCGCGCCAAGATGGACGAGGACGCCAAGTACCAGAGGAAGCTCGAGTACGAGAAGAATTTCTTCGACATCTACGTCCAGCAGAAGTTTCCGAGCTACTACAATATCATCGAGGAGTACAAGGATATGTGCGACGAGAAGAAGCGCAAGCAGGAGCTCAAGACGTCCGAGGCGCAGGCTTGAGCCGAGCCAGGCCGAGCCAGGCTCAGCGCGAGGCCTGATCGAGGCCTGAACGAGGAGCGAGCGGCGATGAGCGCCCAGCTCCCTCGAGTTTTCGAGAGGCGTTATCCGAGAGGCTTCGTCAGCCCCCTCTCGAGCGTAAAATCGAGCGTAACTCCATCGAGGCTCGATCCTCGATCGATCTTCGGATCGAGGCTCCGAGAGCCTCGGGCCATCGTTGATCCGAGATCGCAAGATCTCGGATCCCTGGCCCGAGAACTCTGGACTCTCGATCGGAGGATCGACCCAGGATCGAGCCCCTGTCTCAATGTCTCCCTCCTCTTCGAGGCGCGATCCTCGATGGATCTTCGGATCGAGGCTCCGAGGGCCTCGAGCCATCGATGACCCGAGATCACAAGATCTCGGATCCCTGGCTCGAGAATCTTGGACTCTCGATCCGATGATCGATCGAGGACGGAGGGGGGGGGGGGGGGGTGCTCCCGAGCGACGCAAGCAATTGCTCGAGGATATCGCAAGCGAAACGAGATCGCCGAGGATGTCTCAAGCGAAACCAAGGAGGATGTCTCAAGCAAAGCGAGGAATTTTCGAGGGTGTCTCAAGCGAAACGCGAGATTTGTTTGAGGATGTCTCAAGCGAAACAAGGAGGATGCCTCAAGCAAAGCGAGGAATTGTCGAGGATGTTTCCAGCGAAACTCGAGATTTGTTTGAGGATGTCTCAAGCGAAGCAAGATATTGCTAGAGGACGTTGGAGGGGGGAGGAGGGGAGAGAGAGAGAGAGAGAGAGAGAGAGAGAGAGAGAGAGAGAGAGAGAGAGAGAGAGAGAGAGAGAGAGAGAGAGAGAGAGAGAGAGAGAGAGAGGGGAGGCGAGGGGAAGAAGGAGGGAGGAGCGAGCGAGGAGGGAGGGGAGGAGGGAGGGAGAGGGGGAGGGAGAGGGGGGAGGAAGGGAGAGAGGATGGAAGCGGCGGCGGCGACGGGGACAGCGACGACGGCGGCGTCGTCGTCGTCGCTGTCGTCGTCGTCGGCGTCGTGGTCGTCGTCGTCGTCGCCGTCGTCGTCGTCGTCGCCGTCGTCGTCTCTGCCGGCGTCGCTGCCGTCGTCGCTGCCGTCGCCCCTTTCCCCCTTCCCCCCCCCCTCTCCCCTCCCCCCCCGCGCAGCGACGAGCGTCGAGGCAAGCCTCGAACCTCCGCGCTCTCGAGCTCAAGTGGGCCTCGAGCTGAAATGTCGAGACTGCAAGGGCCTCGGGCCTCGGTGGATCTCCGAGGGGCGCAAGGGGGCGCCGAGAGGTTTTTCGAGAAGGATTCCAAAAGAACCCCTGCAATATTGCAAGGATGTTTCAGGCGAAACGAGCTTGTCTTCTTCTTGGCCTCTTGCTCTTCCTTCTCTTCCTTTCCTGCCTCCTACTTCCTTCTCGGTGTCTCTCTCGTCCTCTGTTTCTCTCGCCTTTTCTTTCTTTTTCTATATCTTTCTGTTTCTGTTTGTTTCTCTCTCTCTCTCTCTCTCTCTCTCTCTCTCTCTCTCTCTCTCTCTCTCTCTCTCTCTCTCTCTCTCTCTCTCTCTCTCTCTCTCTCTCTCTCTCTCTCTCTCTCTCTCTCTCTCTCTCTCTCTCTCTCTCTCTCTCTCTCTCTCTCTCTCTCTCTCTCTCTCTCTCTCTCTCTCTCTCTCTCTCTCTCTCTCTCTCTCTCTCTCTCTCTCTCTCTCTCTCTCTCTTCTCCCTTCACCTGAGGATGTCTCAAGCGGAGCGCGTTTGTTCTGGAATGTTCAAGCGAAACGAGAAATCTATCCGTAGTTGCTTCATTGCTCAAGCTTTCAAGTTACGAGCATTCGACCCCGACGCGCCAGGGCGCCCCGGCTAGAACCTCGAGGATGTCTCAGCCGAGCTTCATCAAGCAAGAGGTGCGCGCCAAGCTACCCCAGAGTGCCAGCGCCGAGAATCCCGATAAGGTCGAGAAGCCTAAGAACCTGAAGCGCGAGAACCTCAAGAAGGAGGAGAAACCGCTTCAGGACGCCAAGGGAAGCGGCAGCGAGAAGCCGCTCGAGGATCGGGTCGGGCGAAAGGGGGGGATTGGGAAAGGGGGGGGTGCGAAATTTGCTGCATGCAGCTGGTTTCGGCCTCGCCCAGGGGCCCATTCCTCGATGCGCAGGCGCCGGAAGGCGCCGGGAAAATCAGCTACGTGAGCTGATTCTCAAACCCCCCCTTTGCTATCCCCCCCTTTCGCTTGACCCGAGAGGGCGACAGGGGCCAGAAGCGCGGCAGACACCTGCGCGAGATCTCGAGCAGCAGCGACAACGAGGAGAAGCGAGCCTGGCAGAAAGCCAAGCGCCGCAAGTCGGCACCGCAGCCCGAGGACGAGGAATCCGAGGACGACGAGCCCGAGGACGAGGGGCCCGAGGGCGACGACCCCGAGTCGGTCCACGCGCCTGCTCTACACCTGCTGCCCGAGCGGCCCCAGCGCATGTGGGCGCTCGAGGGCCTGCCCTAGCATCGCCCAAGCCTTCTCGAGATAGCCGAGGCTCGTCTCATTCGAGGAATTTCAATAAAGCGACGCTTCTCGCAAGGAACACGTTTCGAGAGCCTCGAGGAAGCCAAGAGAACCCCAAGAGGACGAGAATTTACTTCAAGAGCCGCCACCCCAAAGGGAGAACAGGAGTACGATGGGGGGGAGGAGGAGGAGGAGGAGGAGGAGGAGGAGGAGGAGGGGGAGGAGGAGGAGGAAGAGGACCAGGAATATTCCAGCGAAATAAGCAACTGTTCAAGGAATTCTCCAGCGAAACGAGCAATTATTGCAGCGAAACAAGCGTGCATTCGAGGATGTTTCAAGCGAAATAAGCAATTATTTGAACGTCTTAAGCAATTGTTCGAGGATGTCTCAAGCAAGGAGGTGCAAAAGCAAAGAAAACGCAAGGCGAACTCAGGAAAAGGACAACAAGAGAACCCCGAGAAACCCAAGAGGACACCAAGAGAATCCGAAGAGACCGAACAACGAGCTCCGTTGCCATTTGGCGGCTCAAGATTTCGAGCTCTCCAAGATAACTTACTTGCTCCAAGTCGACAATGAACCAGCGGTCTCGATCGAGATCGCCGAGGTCCATGGTTGACCGCCACGAGAGCCGTTGGCGAGACATCTTCCCCGAGAACGCTGCTCTTCTCCTGAGAGATTGGCGAGGGATCTTTTCCGAGGAGAGCCTCCCATTTGAGAACGCCCAAGACATGTTCGAGGGGCTGCGGCAAGAGCTCGGGCTCCCACGGCCGCCCGAGAACACGCAGCAGCACCTGGCCGAGAACGCGCAGCAGCACGAGGCCGAGGTCGAGCACAGCGGCGACGAGCTCGAGGCCGAGGCCGAGAGTCCGAAATTTCGAGGGTCTGAGATACCCAAGGAAGCCGGGAGCGAGACCGCCGAGCTCGACGAGGAGGACAGCAGGCCCCAGGAGCTAGCGCCCGAGGAGAGCAAGCGCCAGGAGCAACTGCCCGAGGAGAGCTCTCGAGAGCCCGAGGTGCCCGACGACGAGGACAGCACGCGCCAGGAGCTCGTGCCCGAGGAAGTCAAGGGCCAGGAGCTCTTGCCCGAGGAGAGCGAGCGCCTCGGAGAGGAAAGACACCGACGCCCACAGTGCTTCGAGAAAACAACGAAGAGAGCGTCGAGACGGGGCCAAGGATTATCGAATGGCCTTAAGCGAAGGAGTAGCAGGAGGAGGAGGAGGATGAGGAGCAGGAGGAGGAGGGGGAGGAGGAGGCGGGAGAGGGGAGGGAGGGGGATGAGGAGGAGGAGGAGCAAGAGGAGGAGCAGGAGCGAAGCAAGACATTTTCCAAGGATGTCGCCAGCAAGCAAACATGTATTCGAGGATGCCTCAAGCGAAACAAATAAGTTTGCAGGGATGTCTCGAGCGGGCCAAATAATCATTTCAAGGGTGCTTAAAGCAACATGAGAAATAGCTTGAGAATGTTTCAGGCGGAATAAACAATCGCCTCAGGATGTCTCAAGCGAAATAGCCAATAGTATAAGGATGTCTCAAGCAATTGTTGGACGAGGTCTCCAAGGAAACAAGCATATCTTCGAGGGCGTCTCCAGCAAAATAGAAGATCTGCCGAGGATGCCCCAAGCGAAGCAAACATTCATTCGAGCATGTCGCCAGCGAAGCTACGGTATTTCGAGGATGTCTCAAGCAAGGCGAACGTGCTTTCGAGGATGTCTTTCTCCGTAGCTCACTCGATCTCAAGACTTTTGAGTGCGAGCGAGAAACGCGCCCAGAACGAGCATGCCCGAAGCGGCATGGCCAATCAAGTGACGGCGTCCAAGAAGCCAGCGCAGGCCGCGAGGGGGTCCAAGCCCGCTGTCGTCAAGAGGCCAGCGCAGGCAGTTTCGAGGGAATCCAAGCCGACAGTCTCGAAGAAGCCGTCGAGGGCGCAGATCGAGAGGAAGGCGAGCGCCGACAAGTTCGACGCAGTCGTCCAGGTCGAGACGGAGGTCAAGATGGAGACGACGCTCAAGCCCGAGGGTTCATGGAGCGAGACGGAGATCGAGACCCGCCTCGACCCCGCCCAAGAGGCCGAGCTTCATGCCTCTTGGAGGGCCGAGAGGTTCAACTCGGGCGAGCTCACGGGGCCCCAGGGCGACGAGCCCCAGCCTCGCTAGGTTAGCCGAGGCCGGCAGTCTAACGATGCGCAGCGAGAGAAAAAAATCTCGAGAGCCTCAGCCTCGAGGCTCGACCCTCGATGAAATCAGGAGAACCCCAGGATAACAAGCATTTGTTCAAGGATGTCTCTAGCAAATGAACAGCTGTTCAAGGATGTGTCAAGCGAAACAAGCAATTATTTCAAGGATGTCTCAAGGATGTCTCAAGGTGTTTCAAGACTGTCTCGAGGATGTCTTAAGCGACACAAGCATATACTGAAGGATGTCTCAAGCGAAACGATACGTTTCGTAAGGATGTCTCAAGCGAAAACAACATCTCTGTGAGGATGTGTCAAGCGAAACCAAGATTTTTGGGAGGCAGACTCAAACGAAACCAGCAATGTTTCAAGGATGTCTCAAGCGACACCAGCAATTTTGCGAGGATGTCTCAAGCGATTCGAGAAGCTTGTCGAGGATGTCTCAAGCGAAACAAGCATATACTCGAGGATGTCTCAAGCGATTCGAGAAGCTCGTCGAGGATGTCTCAAGCGAAACAAGCATATACTCGAGGATGTCTCAAGCGAAACAAGCACATACTGAAGGATGCCTCTAGCAAATGAACAGCTGTTCAAGGATGTCTCAAGCGAACCAAGCAACTATTTCAAGGATGTCTCACGGATGTCTCAAGGTGTTTCAAGGCTGCCTCGAGGATGTCTTAAGCGAAACAAGCAATCATTTGAAGAATGCATCCAGCGAGATAAGCAATGCTTTGAGGATCTGTCAAGCGAAATACATCATATTACATTGTTCGATTGCTGATTTCTTTCATTGTTCCTTCTTTCTTTTTCCTTTGTTTATTTTTTCTCTCTCTCTCTCTCTCTCTCTCTCTCTCTCTCTCTCTCTCTCTCTCTGTTTTTGCCCATCTCCCCCCCTCTCCCCGCCTGAACTTGTTTATCCCTGTGGTTGATTATCCATGGAAAGTGAGGCGCGTGAGCTTGAGCACTCAAAAACATCAATTTTCAGAAAGCGCTTGTAAATTAAATTTAATAGATTTGGAACTTGAATGGTTTGCCCTTTTTCTTCCTCTTCTCTTCTCCTTCTTTTTTTTTTCGTAATTTATATTGTTATTTCTTTATATATTTCTTTACTTCTTTCTTTTTTTCCTCTCTCCCCCCATGCACCCCTTGAACTTGTTTATCCCTGGTGTTGAGTATCCGTGGCAAGCGAGGCGCATGAGCTACTTACTCTACACGAGCACTCAAAAAAATCAATTATCAGAAAGCGCTTGTAAATTAAATTCAATGGATTTGGAACTTGATTTGTTTGCCTTTTGTCTTCCTCTTCTCTTCTCTTTCTCTTAATTTATATTTTTATGCATTTATATTTTTCTCCATTTCTTTTTTTCCTCTCTCGCCCCATGCCCCCCTGAACTTGTTCATCCCTGGGGTTGATTATCCACGGGAAGCGAGGCGCGTGAGCTACCCTGCACGAGCACTTAAAACATTTAATATTCATAAAGCGCTTGTAAATAAAAAAAAATATTACATTTGAATCTTCAGATTTTGTTGCTTTATCCTCCTTTCCTCTCCTCTTCTACTTCTCCTTCTCATTTCTTATTGTCCTTTTCCTCTTTAATATTTTTTTATGTATTTCCTTCAACTCTCTCTTTGTTTTCTTTATTTCTCTCTTTATATCCTTCTCTCACCCCATGCGCCCCTGAACTTGTTTATCCATGGGGTTGATCATCCGCGGAAAGTGAGGCACATGAGCTCCTACACGAGCACTAGCAACAACAAATTTCATAAAGCGGTTGTAAATAAAATATAATGGATTTGGAGCTTGAAATTTTTGCGCCTCTAAATAAAATCTGATGGATTTGAAACTTGAATGTTTTGCTTTGTCCTCCTCCTGCTCTATCTGTCTGTCTTTATGTAGATCTTCTCTTCTTCTTATTCTTCGTCTTATTATTCTTCTTCTTTGTTGCAGGATTTTTTTTAATATTCTGTTTCTGCGACATGTGTTTTCTCTTCCTCATTGTCCTTCTTTTTTATATAAAAAAATAAAATCTCTCTCTCTCTCTCTCTCTTTTTCTCTCTCTCTCTCTCTCTCTCTCTCTCTCTCTCTCTCTCAGCGCAACCCCCCCAGCGCAACCGTCCAGCGCAACCCTCCAGCGCAACCCTCCAGCACAACCCTCCAGCGCAACCCTCCAGCACAACCCTCCAGCACAACCCTCCAGCACAACCCTCCAGCACAACCCTCCAGCACAACCCTGCAGCACAACCCCTCAGCACAACCTCTTGAGGTTTATTATCGTCGGCAGTTTTTTATCATCGGCAGTGGTCGATAGCAACTCCTGAGCCCTACGGGAGCACGGCGGCGCGCAAATGATACCCGTGTTTTTGAAAAACTTCATTTTGAAAAAAAAATGTTTTATTTAATTGCGAATTCCATTGAAATCTTCTCGAATTTTCGAAATAGAGCCGTCAGGCGCTTAATGCCGCACTGCGTTCGAGATTTGGGCGAAAGCGTGTTCGACGCAATTTTCGCATGATATTTTTTTTGGAAAAAACCTTTTATATTTGGTTGCGAATTCCATGGGCATCCTTTCGAAATTGCGAATTCGAGCCCGCGCGCGCCTGAATGCCACGCTGCGTTCGATATTCGGGCAAAACCGCGTGCGACGCAAATTTCTCATAAATGCGTCGCGCGCTTAAATCTCGAACGCAATGTGGCACTCAAGCGCCTGACGGCTCGATTTCGCAATTTTGAAAGGATTATAATGGAATTCGCAATTAAAAAAGTTTTTTTTTTGTGTTCCAAATGAAGTTTTTCAAAAAATGCGTATCATTTGCGTGCCGCCGTCTTCCTGGAGAGCTCAGGAGTTGCGATTGACCACTGCCGATGATAAAAAACTGCCGGCGATAATTATAGCCGGAGTGCACTATCCCCAAACAGGGTTTTTAGACCCACTGCGGTTTCCAAGGTCGATTGCGTGCCCGCCTAGTGCGGGCTGGCATGGCATGTTAAAACATGCCTCCTCCTCCTCCTCCTCCTCCTCCTCCTCCTCGTCCACCTCCTCTTCATCCCGAAAGGCATCTCGGAACCCAGAGTTGCGAGGATGTCTCCAGCGTAACGGGCTGGACCACCTCGCGCGCGGCATTTTGGACCCCAGAGTTGCGACGATGTCTCGGGCGAAACGTGCTGCGAGGAAGTCTCAGGCGAAACGGGCCGGACCACCTCGAGCGCGGCGTCTCAGAGCTCCGAGTTGCGGGGGCCTCCTGGTGCCTCCTGGGGCCTCCTGGGGACCTCCTGGGGCTTCCTCCCGGGCCTCCTGTGGCCTCCTGAACTCCACCTGAGGTTTCCTGAAGCATCTTGGGGCTCCCAGGGGGGATATCTAACCTGTGGCCGTTTGGGCCTCTCCAAATACAGGGGGGGGCCACAGGAGCAGGAAAAATCAACGAATCGACACCGGATGTGTATTAACTTGACACGTTCTGATAGAGGGCCTCCTGGGGCCTCCTGGGAGCCTCCTGGGAATCTCCTGCGGACCCCTGGGGCCTGTCCTGGGCGTCCTGCGGCCTCCTGAAGCTCTCTGGGACCTCCCCCTCCTCCTGCCTGCTCCCTCATGCACATCATCCGCCTCCTCCTTCTCCCTTCTCCTCCTCCTCCTCCTCCTCCTCCTCCTCCTCCTCCTCCACCTCCTCTTCATCGCGAACGGCATTTCGGAGCCTAGAGTTGCGAGGATGTCTCCAGCGTAACGGGCTGGACCACCTCGCGCGCGGCATCTCGGACCCCAGAGTTGCGACGATGTCTCGGGCGAAACGTGCTGCGAGGAAGTCTCAGGCGAAACGGGCTGGACCACCTCGAGCGCGGCGTCTCAGAGCTCCGAGTTGCGGGGGCCTCCTGGTGCCTCCTGGGGCCTCCTGGGGACCTCCTGGAGCTTCCTCCTGGGCCTCCTGTGGCCTCGTGAACTCCACCTGGGGTTTCCTGAAGCCTCTTGGGGCTCCCAGGGGGGATATCTAACCTGTGGCCGTTTGGGCCTCTCCAAATGGAGGGGGGGGGGGGCACAAGAGCAGGAAAAATCAACGAATCGACACCGGATGTGTATTAACTTGACACGTTCTGATAAGCGGCCTCCTGGGGCCTCCTGGGAGCCTCCTGGGAATCTCCTGGAGACCCCTGGGGCCTGTCCTGGGCGTCCTGCGGCCTCCTGGTGCCTCCTGGGCCTCCTGGGGACCTCCTGGAGCTTCCTCCTGGGCCTCCTGTGGCCTCCTGAACTCCACCTGAGGTTTCCTGAAGCATCTTGGGGCTCCCAGGGGGGATATCTAACCTGTGGCCGCTTGGGCCTCTCCAAATGGAGGGGGGGGCACAAGAGCAGGAAAAATCAACGAATCGACACCGGATGTGTATTAACTTGACACGTTCTGATAGAGGGCCTCCTGGGGCCTCCTGGGAAATCTCCTGGGGGCCCCTGGGGCCTGTCCTGGGCGTCCTGCGGCCTCCTGGACCTCTCTGGGGCCTCCTGAGGCTCGCAGGGTCCCATGGAGGATATGTAACATGTGGCCTTCTGGGCCCCCAGGCTGGACCACCTCTTGCGCAGCATCTGAGAGCTCAGAGTTGCGAGAATATCTTGTGCGAAACAGGCCGGACCACCTTGCGCACGGCATCTCAGATCTCAGAGTTGCAAGGATTTCTCAGGCGAGACGGGCCGGACCACCTCGCGCAGGGCATCTCAGAGCTCAGAAGTTCGAGGATGTCTCAGGCGAAACGGGCCGGACCACCTCGCGCGCGGCATCGGGGAGATCAGAGTTTCGAGGATGTCTCAGGCGAAACGGGCCGGACCACCTCGCGCGCGGCATCTTGGAGCTCAGAGTTGCGAGGATGTCTCAGGCGAAACGGCCCGGACCACCTCTCGCGCGGCATCTGGGAGCTCAGAGTTTCGAGGATGTCTCAAGCGAAACGGCCCGGACCACCTCTCGCGCGGCCTCTCAGAGCTCAGATTTAGGAGGATGTCTCAGGCGAAACGCTCAATCCCGGACAACTCAGAAACGAGAGTTGTGAGGATGTCTCAGGCGAAACGGGCCGGACCACCACATTTGTTTGAGGATGTTTCTGCTTAGTTTTCCCTCGGCCGGAATTAGCTTCTATCACAACAGCACCCCGTTCAGCAAGCTGTTTGGGGAATAAACCTCGGAGGAACGCACGGCGGGAGAGAGAGAGAGAGAGAGAGAGAGTCTCACCTCTCTCTCTCTCTCTTTTTCTCTCTCTCTCTCTCTCTTTCTCTCTCTCTCTCTCTCCCTCCCTCCCTCCTCTTACTCTCACTATCTCTCTCTGCTCAAGGTGAGCTGCTGAAGCAGAGCTGCTCAAGCAGATGGCTGCTCAGAGAGCAGAACCAGACAATGAGACCTTCGAGAATGTCTCAAGCGAACCCAGTGTTTCTTCGAAGATGTCTCAAGCGAATCAAGCATGTTTTCAAGGATGTCTGAGGCGAAGCGATCAATTCTGCAAGAACGTCTCGAGGGAGGCCAAATGTTGATTCGAGGAAATCTCAAGCAACATGATTATCCTTGAGATCTCTCTCTCTCATCTCTCTCTCTCTCTCTCCCTCTCTCTCTATCTCTTTCTCTCTCTCACTATCTCTCTCTGTTCAAGCTGAGCTGCTGAAGCAGAGCTGCTCAAGCAGATGGCTGCTCAGAGAGCAGAACCAGACAATGAGACCTTCGAGAATGTCTCAAGCGAGCCCAGCGTTGCTTCGAAGATGTCTCAAGCGAATCAAGCGTGTTTTCAAGGATGTCTGATGCGAAGCGAACAATTCTGCAAGAACGTCTCGAGCGAGGCCAAATGTTGATTCGAGGAAATCTCAAGCAACAACACCATATGCTTATTTCAAGCAGATCCAGCAGCGATGTCCAAGCATCGACTCGAGAGCAACATTCGTGATTAGACTCTTTGGCTCAAGCCTTTCGAGCCACCCTTTCGAGGCTCTCGAGCAGGCCACCGCGCCACCGCTCCAGCAAGCCTTTCGAGCCTGTCGCGCCTCGAGTACGATGAGCACGCCTGTCAAGCGGCAGTCAAGTTTGTCGAGCTTGTGGGGCCTTTCAAGCCCGAACCCGGCGGACACTCCGACCTCCCACAAGAAGCTTCGAGCCTCGCCCCACTTGTCCGAGGAGGCCAATAGCAGTTTCTTCAAGGATCTCGAGGAGAAGAGGCTCGAGGCGGAGCAGGCCGAGAAGGAACGCCTCGCAGCCGCGGCTGAGCGCCGAGCGAAGGCGAGCGCCGAGGGCAAGGTGCTCGACCCCGCCGACTTCGGCCGAGGCGTCGCCCGAGGAGCGACCAAGGGCGGCAGACCCGAGGGCACGAATCGCAAGTACACGGGGACGCACAAGCCCCGAGCAGCTCCCACCCTGCGCCGAGACCCACCAGCGCAGTGCAAGCTTCAAGTCGTCCTCGACTAGTGCAAGCAGGCCGAGAAGCACGAGGTCGCGGACATCAGCCAGCTGCCGAGCAACGTCAAGGCGCAGCTCATCGAGAAATGGCACTGGCCCTACCTCACGGTCAAGAGCTGGGCCGAGAAGAGAGCGGCTTTCGAGAAGCTCGTCGCCACGGAGAGGCTCGGCAAGAACGGCCTCCGAGCCTGCGGCCGAGTTCGGGCCTATCAGGCCAAGGCAGACAGGAGCCAAGGCGCGAGGATCCAGAGCTACACTCCTGGCCGAGCATGCCCCGAGCGCCCCCTCGATGGGAGTCATGGGCCGACTCGAGGCCTGGTTCAAACGAGAGCGCATGTACGGCCACGAGGTCCGCAACAAGACGATCTTAACGAGACCCAAGTACGAGCTCGAGTGGGAGAGAGACAAACAAGAGCACCTCAAGGACGCGAGCCACGTCGTCTTCAACTCCCAGATCCTCAACCGAGTCACCAAGCGGCTCCAGACCTTCAATATCAACAACCTCTGCCGCAAGGACGCCAAGTGGATCGAGGAGACCGTTCTCCCGAGGCTCCAAGCAGTCGGACGGAAAGGCCAACGCCTCTCCGAGCAGCGCAAC
>CAUYUJ010004514.1:425000-566022 GCA_963575745.1 Prorocentrum cordatum
GCCCAAGCACGCCAACCTCGAGGCAGCGCTGCAAGCAGCCAAGGAGTGCAATGAATGCTTGCAGCTCAAGGATGGCAGTAAAGGCTGCCGAGCCTGTATGGGCGAGCACTTCGAGCAAGTGCGCCACAAAGGCTTTTTGTCGAGGGCAGCCAAGGACTTCGAGCTCGCGTGCATGAAGCTTTAACCGCGAGCATGCGCCCTCGAGAACTATAAACAATACCCAAGCGAAAAGAGCATATGTTCGAGGAAGCCTCAAGCGAAACACATGATTATTTCGAGGATGTCTCAATCGAAATACGCAATAGTTCCAGGATGTCTCAAGCGAAATAAGCCATAGTTTGAGGATACCTCAAGCGAAAGACGCGAGAGTTTCAGGATGTCTCAAGCAATAATTTGAGGATGTCTCCAGCGAGATAAGCAATAGTTTGAGGATGTCTCACGCGAAACACCATTAGTTCGAGGATGTAGCAAGCGAAATAAGCAAGTTTATTCGAGGGTGTCTCAAGCGAAATATGCAATAGTTTGAGGGTGTCTCGAGCGAAATACGCAATAGTTTGAGGATGTCTCAAGCAATAGTTTGACGATGTCTCCAGCGAAATAAGCAATAGTTTGAGGGTGTCTCAAACGAAGCACGCAATTTGTTCGAGGATGCTTCAAGCGAAATAAGCAATAGTTTGAGGATGTCTCAAGCGAAATAAGCAATAGTATGAGGATGTCTCACGCGAACTACGCAATAGTTTCGAGGGTGTCTCAAGCGAAATAAACAATAGTTTGAGGGTGCCTCAAGCGAAATAAGCAATACTTTGTGGACGTCTCAAGCAATTACGGAATAGTTTCAAGATCTTTCAGGCGAAATCAGCAATAGTTTGAGGATGCTTCAAGCGAAACACACAATCATTTCGAGGATGTTTCAAGCGAAATAAACAATAGTTTGAGGGTGTCTGAAGCGAAATAAGGAATAGTTTGTGGATGTCTCAAGCGAAATACGCAATAGTTTGAGGGTGTTTCAAGGGAAATAAGCAATAGTTTGTGGATGTCTCCAGCGAAAATACGGAATAGTTTCAGGATGTTTCAGGCGAAATCAGCAATAGTCTGAGGATGTTTCAAGCGAAAAACACAATCATTTCGAGGATGTCTCAAGCGAAAT
Organism: Prorocentrum cordatum; assembly: GCA_963575745.1. Lineage (NCBI taxonomy): Eukaryota > Dinophyceae > Prorocentrales > Prorocentraceae > Prorocentrum > Prorocentrum cordatum. The sequence goes on from CAUYUJ010004514.1 coordinate 426,148, forward strand.
AAACAATAGTTTGAGGGTGTCTCAATCGAAATCAGCAATAATTTGTGGATGTCTCAAGCGAAATACGCAATAGTTTCAGGATGTTTCAGGCGAAATCAGCAATTGTTTGAGGATGTTCCAAGCGATAAACACAGTTATTTCGAGGATGTCTCAAGCGAAATAAGCAATACTTTGACGGTGTCTCAAGCGAAATAAGCAATAGTTTGTGGATGTCTCAAGCGAAACAAGGGATTTGTTCAGGATGTATCCAGCGAGATAAGCCATTGTTGAGGATATTTCTATGGAGATTAAACGCCAAGGATGTCTCAAAACGTGCTCGGCTTGGCTTCTCTTGATCATCTCTTACTTCGAGATTATGCTGAGGTCTGTTGGGCTACTTTGATTATCTCCCCCTGAACCCCGAACTTTATTATCCCCTAGTGTTTATTCTCACGGGTTAGCGGTTAAGCTCCTCGCCAGCTTCAGGCACCTCCAAGACGGCGTGAGAGAGGCCCAGACGGGACCGAAGACGGCCCAAGAGCGATCCAACATTGCCCAAGATGGCCTCAGCACAGCTCAAGTGGCTTCCAAGACACCCCAAGCGGCACCCGAGAGGACTCCCAGAAGTGCTGAAGGACGAATAAACAATTGTTGCCTTTAGGTTTACGAAGGTTTCCAGTTCCTCGCCTTTTCGGGCAAGAGCGGCCCGATACAGCTCCAGAACCCCCCGAGATTGTGCCATGGCGGCCCGAGAGGCTCTCAAGAGAGCCTGAGGACGGCCCGGAAGGGCCCCAGGCGGGCCTAAGAGAGCCACAAGATGGCCCAAGGAGGGCTTGGGAGACGCCCAATATGCTCCCAAGAGACAATATGCCGTCGTCATCATCATCAACAGTATCATCCTAATATTCATTCGTGTTTTATCGCGCTCTAGCACCTCCCCAAGATACCAACACGCCTTGGTTCCCCCTCAAGAGGCCTCCTGCTGCTTCGAGATAGCCCTAGAGGGCGCCCAATATGCCAACAAGATGCCCCAACAGAGCCTCCAGACGGGGAGACAGAGAGAAAGAACGGGCAAGCCAGCGACATCTCGCGCTCTGAAAGAACATGGGCTTTCCGTCCCCGTGCCAAGCAGGTTGCACGACGCGAGGGGGTCTGGATCTACCACCACCACGCCGCCGCCCCCCTGGCGCCGCGCCGCGAGGCGCAGCAGGCCTCGCTCTGCCCGGGGCACCGCTCTGCGGGGTGGTTCCCCGCGGCCGCTCGGGGCGGCGAGCAGCCAGACCACGCCGTCGAACTCTGCAGATTAGGCGGCCTTCTGGGGGGGGGGGGCAGGGCGGGTGCCAATTGGGGAGTGACCCGAATGGTGCGTGGAGAAGAGGCCCTAAATGACTCATTTAGGGCACTCTTCTTCACCCCCATGCAGCTCACCCCCCATCACCACCCACCCGAGGGGAAGAGCTATTTCGGAGTGGGCTAGGACGAAGGTCAATCCGTTCCAGAGCGTTGAGGAATGTTTCCCGAGCCTTCAGGACGCTCTGAGAAGGCCGCGGCTCCCGAGACTTTCTCCAGAGCCGCTGGATCGGTTATCCTCACCCGATGTTATCCTCGTCCTGGCTTCGGCTTATTCTACGTTATAGGCCTCCCAGACGGGGTCCGAACTGGGTGGGGTCGGAGGACCGCGCAGCATTGCCGATGCATCGGCGATGCGGCTCGATGTGGAGCCCGACTTTTCTCCACGCCGACGTCGCCGATGCATCGTGGACGTTACCGATGTATCGCCAGTGCATCCGCGATGCTTCGGCGATGAATCAGCAATGCGGCACGATTATAGCTGTCTAGGGGGCCTCTAGGAGCGGCCGTTAAAATCGAGGTGTTCCAGTATTGGTTCCGGCAAGCAGAACGGGGGGGAGAACAGCCTCTTCGTCGCCACAGCTGGACGCGGCTCGGAAAACTGGTGAGTTTCGACCCGGGAGGGGTCTAGGGACCGATTGTCAGCAGTTTTGATAGTTCCGCCCTCTTGACGGATGCTCTCGGGGTCCATCCGTAGCAGACCTCCCGGCCTCTTCAGAGTTGTCGGACATCGCGTACCCAGGATTCCAATCTATTCAAGGTCCGACACGAAGGCGCGAAGTTGTTCTCTTCCTCGTTTGCTGCCGTTGGTATTGAAAGACTGCACGGTGTTTGTTCTTAGTTTTCGATCTCTGGGGGCCCTCGCCGGGCCCCAGGACCGTCAAGCAACTATCCAGCTAGAAGAGGTCCCCAGGAAGTTGTCCAGCGATCCAGGGATCCCGTATTGAAAAACATGACGCTGGAGGTCTGGTATAGGCTCAAGGTTGGATACATCGTCCCCGAATCGACCATTGATCGCCGATATGGGCCCGACAGCCCGTCCCGCCCAGGAGCGTGCGGATTGGCCATCGGAGGCCTATTGCCGATCGATCGGCGATGCATCACCGATTCCAACTCGGTATTTCCCCCCCTGAGCTGGTTCTCCCAGTAAGCGGTCGGGCGTTCCGTTTTTCGGGGGCGATCAATTCAGCCCTGCTCAAGTCGCCGACTCGCACTGAAGTGCCCGCTGGGGAGTGCCAAGCGGTCAGCGCCACCGCGGCCGCGTCGGTCGCGCCAAACTAGCTGGCCGCTGCGCGCGTGAGCATGCGCGGGTTAGCGCGGCTGCAGAGATGCACCAGCCAATGCCAAGCGTTCATCGCAATCGCCTCCGTATGGGTTTTGCAAACCAAGTTGCGGGTGGGTGGGTGGGATGATTGCGCGCCAGCAGTGGAGTTGACAACTTCGAGTTCGGCAAGATGAGTTTGCGATTCTTACAACAGAATAGACTCTACCTACCCCCCTGGGATTATCGGTTCCCTTATCCGTCTGGCAATTTCCATACGATTCTGCCCAACCACCCATTTTGAATATGAGCCCGTGCCATCTCAGGGCAGATGGTATCGTCCCCCCCCCCCCCCCCCACACCATCCTCAGCGGAAACAGTATGCGCGCGCATTCGTTGTTCAAAGGTCATAAGTTGCCAAGAGTCCCTTGCAACCAGCGACACGAAGTGCGCACGCGAGCGTCGTCGCGCGCGCGTGCCGGAATATTTCAAACACTCTTGTTGTGGTCAAGATTCCAAAACCGATTGCCCGAACAACATATACAAAACACAACGTTTCGCAACACGGATTTTCAAACAAACTTGTGCGCGCGTTTTTGCGAGTTCTTGAGAAAACTATACGTTGATCAACATTTGCAGCAAATGCTGTCAAACGGGCTTTCCGCGCGCATGCCGAAATCTTTCGAACCCCTTTGCGCGCGTGCCGTCGCGAGAGTCCTTTTGCGTAAAAACGGGACGAAGTGCACGCGCGCGTGCTGAAATCAGTAAAAAACCGTCGGTTTCGCAACGACTTCAAACCGAGTGTCTAACCAACATACAAAAACACATGGCTTCGCAACACCAGTTTTCAAAAAAACGTGCGTTCGCGCTCTTGCGAATTCTTGACGAAGCCATCGTTTTTCAACATGTTGATTCAACTCTTGTCAAACGAGCCTCACGCGCCGTATGCGGGGCATCATTGGCACGCCCTTGCGCGCGTTCTTGGGGGGCACGATCCGTCTCAAATGACACCATGCGGGCCACTCTCGCGCGCACTCCGCGCGCGCATGTCGAACTCTTACCAAAAACTTTTATCACCGACGCGAGGATGCTGCCATCGTCGTCGACGTGTCAGCATCGGCGCCCGCACTGGCACCGCTTTCGTCGTCGTCAACATCGTCACCAACATCGCTACTAGCATCATCGTGTCTACTGTTGTCGACGTTGCCATGATACCGCGCCCACCCAAGTCGCCGATTCGCACTGAAGTGCCCGCTGGGGTGTGCCCAGCGGTCAGCACCACCGCGGCCGCGTCGGCCGCGCCAAACTAGCTGGCCGTTCCGCGCGCGGGCTTGGATTGGCGCGGCCGCAGAGGTGCACCAGCCAACGCCAATCATGCAGTGCAATCGTCCCCGCATGCGTTTTGCAAACCAAGTTGCGGGTGGGTGGGTGGAGTGTTTGCAGGAGCGTGGGATGTGTCAGTTCGTTTATTGAAATCAAGTGCGCCGCGCAGATGCTCCTCTCTAAACAAATAGGTTCTACCGACCTCCCACCCGGACTTAAAAGACCCTCCGGGAACGATGTAAAACGCATAGGCTCTTGACCCAATGTCCATCCCATCTGCGAGTTGGTAAATATATTCCAGTAGGCCAGTATCGCCCCTTCCCTTGCCATCCCCTGCAACAATTTTCATGCGCGCGCACTCGTTTACCAAAAATCATAAGATGTCAAACGCCCCTTGCAACAAATGGGACGAAGTGTACACGCGCGCGTCGTCGCGCGCGCATGCTGAAATCCTTCAAAGAAGCGTCGGTGTTGGAATGATTTCAAATACGACAATCCAGAACACATGCAAACACACAGGGTTTCGCAACATTGATTTCCCAAAAAACTTACGCGCGCGCTCTTGCGAACTCTTCAGAAAATTGTTTTGCAAAAGAGAAACAAAAAAAAACACGGGCTTCGCGCGCGCATTTTAAAGTCGTTCGAATGCCTTTGCGCGCGTGCCGTCGCGAGAATCTTTTGCAAAGCATGGAACGAAGTGCGCGCGCGCGTCGTCGCGCGCGCATGCCCAAATCCTTCAAGAACCTTCGATTCCGGAGAGAAGTTCAACACGAGTGTCCAGACAACATACAGAACCACAGGTTTTCGCAACACGGATTTTCAACAAAAGCGTGCGCGCGCGCTTTTGCGTCGTCGTGGCGTCGTCGTCGCCGACGTCCGTCCTCCCTCGTCCGTCGTCGTCGTCGCCGTCGTCTTCTTTTGTCTTTCCCCGTCGTCGTCGTCGTCCTCTTTGGCGTCGTCGTCGTTTTCGTCGTCGTTGTCGCCGTGGTCGTTATTCCTCCTCCCTCGTCGTCATCGTCGTCCGTCGTCGGCGTCTCGTCGTCGTCCCTCCTCTTTCGTCGCCGTCGTCGTCGTCGTCGTTGTCGTTTTCCCTCCTCCCTCGTCGTTGTCGTCGTCGGCGTCGCGTCCTCCCTCCCTCTTCGTCGTTCGCGTCGTCGCCGTCCTCCCTCCTCCCCCGTCGTTGTCGTCGTTGTCGCCGTCGTCGTCCTCCCTCCTCCCTCGTCTTCCTCGTCTTCGTTGGCGACGTCGTCGTCGTCGTCGTCGTTGTCGTTTTCGTCGTCGTCGTCGTCGGCGTCGGCGTCGTCGGCGTCGTCATCGTCGGCGTCGTCGTCGGCGTCGTCGTTATCGGCGGCGTCGTCGTCGTTGTCTGTGTCGTCGTCGTCGTCGTCGTTATCGTCGGGGTCGTCGTTGAAGTCGTTGGAGACGTCGTCGGTATCGTCGTAGTCGTTGTCGGCGGCGTCGTCGTCGTCGTCGCTGTCGCTGTCGTCGTCGGCGCCGGTGTCTTTGCCAAGTGCCATTTGGCACTTACGTCACGGTCGTAAGAACTGGCTGTCTTTAGGGCGGGTTTAGGTTGAGTTGGTTGAGTGTTTTTGTGTTTTGATGCCGACGACGATGTAATGATGGTGGCTATCAAATCGTAGTGCTGATGGTGGTGGCGATGGTGATGGTGATGATGGTGGTGCTCATCACACCCAGAATCACCATCATCACCATCACCATCATCACCATCACAACCGCCCTCACCATACCATCATCACCATCCCCATCATCATCATTATCATCATCACCATCCATACCATCAGCATCGCCATCACCATCACCATCGTCACCTTTTTGGTCCGTAGGACTTGGCTCAAGGTAATGTCGTCGTCCGCTCCTGCGGTTTCCCCGAGCCCTCCTTCGATTTCCCAGAGCCCTGCGGCCTCCCCGAGCCCTGCGGCCTCGTCCTCTCTTTTGGTTTCCCCGAGCCCTGCTTCTTCGAGAGCGCCCTCGGCGGCTTCTTCGACAGCGGCCGCGGCGGTTTCTTCGAGAGCGGCATCCTCGAGCCGTGCGGCCTCGTCGAGAGCGGCCCCGTCGAGCCGCGCGGCCTCGGCGGCCTCGTCGACGGCAGCTTCGCCAAGCCGTGGCAGCTGCAACAGCTCGGACGCCGATGCTGACGCAGGGTCCGACGCCGACGGCGCCGACGGAGTTGCCGACGCAGCGGGCCCCGAAGAGGACAGCGGCTTCAACAGCTCAACAGCGGCTCCGACAGCGGCTCCGAAGAGGACAGCGGCCCCAGCAGCGAGGCAGCCGCGGCTGCAAGAGCGAAGGCGAAGGCCGCCCCGAGCAAAGTAGTCGAGAAGTTCCCGCCTTCGTTGCCCATGACCCTGCAGGAGCACGTCGCCAGCCACGACTACCCAAAGCACGTCTCCACCTGCGGCGCTTGCAAATTTGGGAAGAACAAGGAGAAGTGGAGCGCCTCGATGTCTGCGACGAATCCAGTAACACTGAAGAGTGACACTTGGATGGGCTGGGTAGGTGGTAGATTTGCAGTCTGCTTGTTCTGCTCGGCGTTCAAGGGCGCTCGTTGCGTATCCACCCTAGGCCAGGGATCCGCGAGTTTCCAACGCAAGGAAAACCTCGTGCGCCATGCACAGCGCGAGGGGCACCAGGCAGCAGAAGCGGCGTGGAAAGACCGGATTCGAGCGGAAGGTGCGCACCAGAGTCTCCCCATGTCTGCGTTCCCCGCAGCGGCTGCATCAGCTGCAGCAGCTGCGGCAGCCATGGCGCCTGCGCCCGCCGCCGTCCGCGCCGCCGACCAGCGCCCTGGCTGCCGCGCAGTGGTCGCCGCCCGTGCAATGTTGGAGACGTCCAGTTCCTTCAGTAGTTTCGACGTGTGGCGGGGTGCGTTCGTTGGGGGCGACCGCCAAGTTTTGGAGTCTAGTCAGCAGCGCCGAAGGCTGGTGACCACCATGGCTCAGCGCGAGAAGATCATCACGCAGGGGATCCTCAAACATGGTGCTGTTTTTCGATTGTCTGCGGACGGCCTCGACCGCGCGTACCAGGTCGAAATTGGCACCGTGCTGTGGTCGATCCCGAAGGCTTTGGACTTCCTCCCAAGCTACGGTCTCAAGGCAGGCTGGCTGGAACAGCTGGGCCCCAGAGGGCCCTGGATCGTGGATCGGGTGATCGGGATGCAGGAGTTCCCGCGGGGCATGGACTGCGACGGCAAGGCTTCCATGCTGGAGGAGTGCGTCCGTCGCGCGTGCCAGACGGCAGGCGGGGGGCTGGGCGGGGACTTGCACAAGCATGTGCGACAGGAGACTCGGGCACGGCGCAGCGATGGGGCGGATCTAAGTGCACCCTTGGTTGCAACAGCTACGTTCCTTGGGCTGGCGTTTCACGCGTGGGGCGGGTCTCACTCGGCCCAGAAGGTACTGGCCAATTCGATGAAAGGAGACAGCGAAATAACGACCACGGACGAGCTGCTGGTAACGGGTAAGTAGCCGCCAAGTCTGGCCAAGTTCCCGACTACCTCCACCGTGTTCCGCAACGCACTGGGGGAGCAGCAGCTGGTGGAAGACGGCGCTGCGTTCGTCAAAAACTTCGGCTGGGCCCCCCAGCGTTTCAACAGTCGGGCGAGGCCCTTAGCACGGGAAAGCCGGCGTTGGGAAGTCATTTTCGAGGCGCTCGGAGTGGAGTCCCAGGGGAAGACAGAGATCGGCGCATTCTCGCCCGACAGATTCTGGAAGGGCTCGGGGGCGAGAACAGTTCGCGCCTGCTCCTGGGGGGGTTGCTGGCCGACTTGAGCGCGGAGCACTACTCCTGGGTCGCCACCGGAGACAAGAGCAACCCCGACGCTGCCAGCGTTCAATCCAGGGCCGCCGCTTTCCTCTCCAAGCTGGATACATTGTTCGTCCAGGGGAATATTCTGGCCATCCCCACGCGTTTACTGGCGTCACCCTCAAGTTTCTGAAGGCCACGAAGCGGTTCGCGTGCGGCACTGGCGTCCAGACCGTTGGTATCGGCGATTGGGGAACGGAGCCCCGAGCCCGCGAAGCCGTCCACGCGGCTCTTCGACGAGCGCAGGGGATCGTGGCCAATGTGAAGGAGAACATGAAGCTATATCGGCCAGAGCATTCTTGGTTGCACGCCTTTACAGCCTTTCGCTTGCCTTCCCCCCTGTCCCTGTCTGCAACAGAGCATGCAACAGAAGCCGAGGCCTGTTTGAAGCGCATCTGCCAGGCGGCAGACCTCCCCGAGCAGGAGGCAATCTCCCAGCTGCGGCAAATGTTGCCGCGTGCCGAGGTGCATCATCGAGACGGGGGCACCGCGCGGCAGGCTTGGGGCCGCGCTGCGGTGGAGTGGCCCGAGCTCCCCAGCGGCCGTCGCCTCGTGGAGCTCTTCCTTGCATGGAAAACGAGTTCGGGCAACGTGGAGAGGCGATTCCGCCGTTTCTCGGAGGTGCATTGCCCCGAGAGGGCGCGGCTCCTCGACGCGTCCGTCGAGGAGTGCGCGCTCGTGGACCAGGCGCCCTCCAGCAGGTTGCTGCGCGCGTGGCTGGACGACAACGAGAGCTCTGCCGCCAGTCGTTGGCACAGGCATGTGCTCAAGCTACATGAGGTCGCGCAGGGGAAGATCGCGCCGCTGAGGAGGGCCGAGAGGCGCGACAAGGGAAGCACGCGGGAGCCTGGGGCAGCACGTCGGACAGAGGTAGGCTTCGGGCGCAGGCGAGCAGCTGCCGTCGACGCCGCGGCGGCCGCTTCCCCGAGCAAGCGCGCCCGCCTTCTCGCGGAGGGCGCCCCCGATCTCGCTGCGCTGGCTCAGGAGGCGGCCCAGGCGAGCGGCGCAGATCCAGTCGGGCCCGCTGCAAAAGTCGTCGCCGCCGTCGCCAAGCGGGGGGCCAAGATCCGAGAGCGCAATCTTGGATGGGGCGAAGGCCGCCGCCAAGGCTAGGAGTACGCGAGAGAAGAAAGTCCTGCGCAGTGCCAGGCCAGCTGCGGGCCGCGACGCTTACTTGCTGCCCCCCCGCGCCCCGCTGGGCTCATGCTGGCTCGCATGGTAGATATGGGCGCTCGCAAACAAGGCGCAGCGCTTGCGTTTCAAGGCGTTTCGCGACCCGGTGGACTTCCTGGACTACTTTGCCCGTCATACGGCCAAGGGGAAGGGGGGCGTAGTCTTGGCTGCAACAGCTGACGCCGACTATTACATCGCCGCCCAGATTGTAGCAGGGTTCACGAGAGCTTTTTTTTTTTGACAACGTCGACTGACTTTGCACGGGAGGATTCTCCAAAAGGCATCGAGTACACGGAGAAGTTTCGGATTTCGAGCAAGAGCTACCACGTGGCTGTAACAGAGGCTCTCGCGGAAGACCTGCCTGCACTGCCCCACGTTTTGCGCGCGTTTGCCCGGGCGCCGAGTGGGTGTGTGATCTATTTCAAGAGCCCCAGGAAGCTCTGCAAGTTCTTCAAGAAGCAGGCCAATCCCCGCCTGGCGCAGCGAACTTGCGTGCTGTGCCGCTCGGGAGAAGAAGCGGGTGTCGACAAAGCCGTCAAACAGCTCTACAACAGCCCGAGGAACTGGGTTCTGCGTTTCGACGCGACGGTTGAAGCACTGTGCCCGGGCACCAAGGCTGTGACAGCGTGAGTAAGTAGCCCGTCCCATAGATTGCGATCGTGCCAGTTTTGTTGAAAAAGAGCGCCCCCCAACGTCGCCCGACCTTGCCCCCCTCCTCTTCCAGACTCCCTCCCTCCCCGTGCCGCCCCCTGCGCCCCTCAGTGGGCGCCGCTGCCGCGGGCGGCGCTGCCCGCCGCTGGGGACCTGAAGGTCGCCGATGGGGGGGGGGGGGCTGCTGTTGCCCGTGGCGGCGGTTGTCGGCGGCGAGGGTGGGAGGGCGGGGGTGGGAAGCATCGGGCGCCCAGGGCCGCCCTCAGGAGGAGGGGGATGAGGGGGGTGATGGGGCTGAAGGAGGAGGGGGGAGCAGGACGAGGCAGGAGTAGCGACGAGGCCGTCTTCCACCGCACTTGTCCAGCCCAGCCCCCAGTCCACCTACGTGTTCGCGTGCATGCGAGCGATCTCCATCGAAACCTCCAGAGCGATGATCCCCCCCCTTTTGCCGCAGCTGAGACAGTTCAACCTTCCCATCCCCATCGAAACCTCTGCAGTGATCTCATCCGAAAACTTTGGGGATCTCTCTCTCCCTCTCTCTGTCTCCCTCGTCTCCGTAGCTGTCGGCTCGACTCCCTACTCTGCCCGCGCGCCGCGCGCGCGCTGTTCCAAGCCCGCCCCAGCTGCAACAGCGCAGATGGTCGGCAATGGCGGCAAGGGCAAGGGCGCCAAGGGCAAGGGCAACGACGACGCGCGCAAGGGCAAGGGCAAAGGGCGCCAGGTCAGACCAGCCAAATCTGGGCTAGCTGTAGTACCCCCCCCCCCCCTGTCTGATAAGAGCTCCCATGGAGCTCTAACATGCCATGTTAGAGCTCCCATGGGGCTCTAACGTGGCATGCTTAGAGGATGTTAGAGCTCCATTGGAGCTCTAACATGCCATGTTAGAGCTCACCTGGAGCTCTAACATGGCATGGTAGATGATGTTAGAGCTCCCAGGGAGCTCTAACATGCCATGTTAGATGGTGTTAGAGGTTCCATTGGGGCTCTAACATACCATGTTAGAGCTCCCATGGAGCTCTAACATGGCATGCTAGAGGATGTAAGAGCTCCCAGGGAGCTCTAACATACCATGCTAGAGCTCCCACGCAGCTCCTACATAGCATGTTAGATATCCCAGGGAGCTCTAACATAGCATGTCGGATATCCCCAGGGAGGTGTAACATATCAAGTTAGACGTCGAATTGTACTACAGCTCCTCCAGTTTTGGCTAGTCTTCAGGTCGGCACCTGGGATTACTTGCACAACCAGCGCAAAGGCTTGCGGAGCCAGAGGGAGCGGTGCGAGTTGAATATAAAGTTCGCGCGTCAGGAGGGCGAACACGATGAGGCGTTGGATCATGAGCGCCGCCTGCGCTGGGTCCAACATAAGCAGCAGCAGTTGGACAATGACGGCATGATGATCTTCGACCGTCCAGGAGTCTGGGAGGGCCAGGAGAGACCCTACGGATGCCTGGACGCGACCGCACGCAGGCAGTTGAGCGATGAGGAGATCAGGTGGAACACTGAGATGATAGACTGGGAGCGTCGGAACCCGCCAGGGGCGACTGGGATCGAAGACGGTGTACGGGACCAGTGGGATCGGCAGCGGCGGGAGAGCCAGCAGCGGCACCTGTCAAACGCCCAGAGTCGCCAGAGAGAGGCGTCGCCGCGCCAGCGCCAGTTGGCTGCAACAGCGTCAAGCGGGCGGCGAGAGGCAGCAACAGCTCGTGAGGGCGCAGGCGCTAGTGGCCCGCCGATGGCGGCGAGGAGCGGGCTCAGGCTGACGGAGCGTCCGTCGGAGGCCGACAGAACGCGGGCCCAGGCCGAGCAGTCGGGTGATCCGCACCGCGCGATTATGCCCGTGATCTCCGACAGCGGCTCCCCCCGAGAGGCTGGTGACCGCACCCGCAGAGGCAGAGAGGCGCCCGCAGCACGGCGCGGGATGCTCCTGTCACGGCACGGACACGGCGCGGGATGGGTGCTCCTCTCACGTCTCCGCTTCGGCAGGAGGAGAATGATTGGAAACGAAAAGACTCCGTGGGCCAAGCACGCGGCAGCGAAGAGGGTCAGTGACGCGCCCGCGGAGGGCCAGCCTCTCCCGAAACGGATGCCCGCCCGCCCGCCACGGCCAATCGATTTATCGGGCAGGGTCGCGCCGCCGCCGCCGCCGATGACGCGAGAGCAGCTGCGACAAGAGGCGGGCCACTACAAGCCCGAGCCAGAGCGAGCGCGGCAGGAACACATGGAGGAGGCTGAGCGGCGCATGCTGTTATCCCAGGCTCCACGTGGGTCAGCCACGCGGGCGACGACGGTTTCTGCCGCCATGAAGCACAGCGAGGGGCCTATCGAGCGCGGGAAACTTCTTAAGCGGCAGGCGGAACAGACGACGAATGCCCGCATAGCTGCAACAGCCAAGGCAGCCTTCCCACTACGTGCAAAGGTCGGTCAGGCGGCGGAGCAGCCCAAAGGTTACAAGTCCATCGCCAGGTTGCCCCCCGATGAGGCCACAGTCGTCGAGCAGAGCAAGCCGAAGCGCCTTCCACCCTTTGTTTTGTCGTCCCCGCACGAGGCCAGTCCCGTGCTCCACAAGGACTGGACGCTGGTCGGCGGTGCAGCGTGGGACCCCGACAAGTTTGTTCTGGAATTAAGGCTGCGGGGAGAGAGGAACAAGATGAGACATGAGTACCTCGAAGGCGGCTTCCCCGTGTGGTACCCGAGCTCGGGAAACTCCATGTGGCCTCTGGTGCAGTCGCACGACTTCTGCACCTTTCACCCCATCGAAGCAGCAACAGCGGATGCGGGCCCTGGCTGCGTCGTGAAGGAGGCGTCCACCGTGCAGAAAGGAGACGTCGTCTTTTGCCTGGTGCAACCGCAGCACACATACTACGCGCACATTGTGATCCAGGTAGATTGGGACTACCACTGGCTCCAGTACAAGTACTGGATCGGCGACATCAGGCAGAACATCACTTGCTATTGTTTCAGGGAGCACATGTGCGGGATCCTCGTGGACGCGCAGGTGCAGTACACTTGCAACTACTACAGTCGCCCGCACCCAAAAACGCTGCACGACAGAGTCGCGCCCATGTATTACACGCACCCCAACGAGGCAAAGCGTCTCTGTGAGCCTCGGTGGGACGAGCCCGCGTCTGGGAGCAGCTGACAGCTTGCGCAGACCGCAACAGTAAATCGCGGGGCCTCTCCGAGCGCGCCTCTGGTAGACTGCAACAGTAGACTGCGACACGCCAGTTCTGGTTTAGGCATTGCTTCTGTCATCGCCAGTTTTGGCCGACCTGCAACAGATGCGCCTCTCGGATGAGCCCTGCCTTCCGCTCTGCAACAGGTTTGAACACAATTCGAGTACGCGGCACCCTCGCACATATTTCGAGTGGGGTTGTGGGCGGCTAGCATGACGGACCAGCGCAAGTTCTCGAGCGCCTGACCCATGTCGGCGAAGTGCTTCTAGTCGCGTCGGGTGGCTGTCTGTCAGATGCCCCGCGCGTCTTGCTGAGTAGTTGTCCTTACTCAGTGGCGCGCCTGCGCGGCACACCAATGCACGCGCGTTATAGCTGTGCGGACTGGGTTTGTCTTGCGGTTTTCCTTGATGCTGAGCCGGCTGCACGACGGCGGTGTGTGTGTGTTTGTGTATGATTAGCACACGTATCATCTTAGGAGCGTGCCACTCGTTCAGAGACCCTGGCATCCAGCTCGCAGGCGTCAGGTTGCCAGTTGACTTACTCAGGGGGATGGCAGTGAGGGGAATGGGAAGGGGCTGGGATGGGGACGGTTGCACGGAATCGGCAGAGTCTTTGTGGCCAGCGCTCCGCTGCAACAGCGCCTCCGCACGGCGTGCCGCCGTTGTCGTGCTGGAGGCAGGTAATTTGTAGTTTCCCTTTCAAGTTCCCCCCAGAGGAGCGCCGCCCTCCGTCTCTCGGCGTGCAGAAGCCTGTCCACTAGGCTCCTAGTGATAGGCATGCGGGTGTGCGCCCGAGGTTCGATAGAGGGCCAGGCATCGTAGGAGCAGCTGTTTATGCAGAGAAGCGTGACAACAAAACGGCGAGCTTCTCCGACTCCTCTCCCCTCGCCGTCTGCTGCGCCTCCGCTGCAACAGCTCCTCCGCCCCCCCGCCCCCCAGGCCCCCTGTGGCGGGCGGCGCTGCCGCGGGCGGCCGCGGCGCCCCCGCAGGCCCGCGCGGGGGGGCCAGGATGGCGATGACGAGGAGGACGAGGCTAGGGGGAGGGGCAGGAGGAAGAGTCCAGGTTGGAGGAGGGGGGTGGAGCGCATCACGCTCTGAGCTAAGGTGCCCGCGAGAGCATCTGTTACTGGCGCGAGTGGGAATGGGCCCACGATAGGACTCTGCGCACGTGCTGCGCATGGCTGGAACAGCGAGCGCAGGCGCCCCCATGCATCCCTGAGCTCAGAGATGATGAGAAAGACGCCCATATTCAGATCAACTGCATTCCATATGCAGATCGTCTCACTCTCCAGGCCGCTAGGCGCTAGGCGCTTGGGTGCTTGGGCTGCCTGGTTCGAATTGTTCTAGCCTCTAGCCTTCGGCTTTCTGGTGCCCAGTACCTCCCTGGTCGCCACCAGCTGGGCGCAGCAAGCGAGGAGGAAGAGGCCGCCAGAGAGGGCCCTAGGGCCCTAGGGCACCGCGCCCAGGACCCCACAGAGCCCCGAGCACCCCAGCAGATCCGCGACAGGATTCGCATCCTTACATCATCTTGGCATATTGGCCCAAGCTAGTTCCCCATGGCTGGGGCAACAGCCATGGGGGATCCTTTATTCCGCACCTCATCCCGGGGGTCTCCCAGCGCGGACTCGCAGTCGATGTCTGCCTGCCTTCTGCGAGACATGTTCGGCGGCTCGGATGACGAGGCCGCTGAAGGTATGACGCTCTACGTCGAAGCCGGAGTTGCCGTGGGCGTTCGGGCCGTGGCCGCCGCCGCGAGTCCGCGACAAGCCAGCCAGGGAGGTCTCGCAGCGGGCGTTGGCGCCGCTGGCGGCGCCCACAGAGCAGCGCGAGATCCAGGCAGCATCGCCTCCTCCAGAGATAAGGACTTGCAAGAGCCGTCGGCATCGCCTCCAGAGATCAGGGCCTGCGAGATCCAGACAGCATCGCCCTCTCCAGCAAAGGTGCATCCAGCATCAGCATCGTCGCTTCCTCCAGGGGGCGTCGGAGACGGCGGAGCAGCTCGAGGGCCTTGCGGCGTGAACGTCAAGGTCAAGGTCATGGCCAATGGCACCATCAGCGCCGAGGGCGTCAACGGTGGTGGCATGGGCAAGGGGAACAATGACACAGTTTCGTTCATCACAGATCGCCTGGGGCTCGACCTTTCACGCGGGGGACCGCCTACCGACGCTGTCGAGGGCCGAGCAGGATGCGGCGGCGGTGGCGACAAGGCCTCTGGAGTTCGGGGCCCGAGGGCCTTTGCAGGGGTCGATGGCGGCAGCGCATTTCAGTTCGTGAAGGCCGCCTGTTTCGACGACAACGGCAAAAGAGTGACAGCGCCTGCCAGGCGTCGCATGCGCTCGCGCAGCCGAGAGACGCGGCTTAAGATGATGTGGGAAGGCGCCCGGGAGGACGCTCGACAGGTGCTTAGTGATTGTCGCGGCATTCAATCGATGTTTGTACAACAGCCCCTCATCGACATCGACGTTGGTCTAGTGATGAAGCGCGTGCGGCACCTCCGCGATCGCGCCATCGCCTCTGGGCGCTCCGTCTACATCGGCGCGACGAGCGACCCTTCATGGCGATGGAATGGAGGATGGGGGTGGCGAGGAAACGACCGAAGCTTCATGCGCGGGCACAAGCTCAGCTACGATGAGGTGCAAGTGGTCGCGTCCTTCCCCGACAAACAATGCGGAGAGGTTGAGAAGCATGTGATCGCGCACTTCCCCCGCGCTGACAACAAGGTCGCGTCGCAGCAGGGGCTTGCGGTCAGGCACTGCGCATGCAGCTTCCTGCATGTCTGTAGGACATTATGAGCGCCATTTGCGAAGCTGCCCAGCTCCGCTGTCTTGTGCGTGCAGTGGGCACTACCCAGACGTGGTACGTGGTGGGGGAAGCTGCCCGGTTGACCGTTGACCGTTGAACATCAAGGGACATTGGGACAAGGGACAAGGGCCTCGAGTGCGCCAGTGCATCCAGCAAACCATTACATAATTCCGAAAGCAACTCGCAGCTCCACAGCAAGCCAGCAAGCAGCAAGCCATTTTGGCTTCCACTCTGTTCAGAGTTCAAGTTTCAAGTGCAAGCGTCACGCGCTACGCGCTACGCTCTGGATAAGATAAGCACAATCAGCACATGCATTTCGTTTCCGATCGGTCCAGAGCTTCGAGTTCCAAGTCCTTCTGCCACTGCCTCTGCCCCTGCCTCGTCTCCTACTGCCTCATCTCACGTTCTGCATATGACTACCTGTGTAGTTATCACTGGCTATTGTGTCTCAAAAGCAGAGTCGCGCGGGCACCGCGCATTCGTCAGCGAAGTTGCTGCAACAGACAGGTCACGCAGATCTGGGAGAGTGATGTACCAGTTCCAACGGGAAATCGTAAGACATCGTAACAATCCGACGGGACGGCGACGGGGATCATCTTTTGTGGTGATTGAAAAAGTTGCACAGCAAGTGCTGAGGGCAGATTGGATGGAGTTGGATTGGTTGCTTCCACATCCTAAAAATGCTTCTCCAGCGGAGTTCAAAAGACGGAACGACCTGCTCGAACATATTTTTCTTGGAAATGTCCAGGCAAGAAGTTCAAGGGCAGCAAGACAATATTCGCCGCGTTGCCAGTGGAGTTCAAAAACGTGCAACCAGTGAGAACTACCGTGGAGAATGATGACCTTATTCCGCTAGGCTGGGTGTCGTACTACGATTCTGTGCCAGGCGCGTTGACGAAGATGCATTATCTCAACCCAGAAACTGGCGAGCGTGAGGACGATCTCCCGGTTTGACCTCACCTCTGGGACGACTGAGGCTGCGATGCAGAAGTGACAGAATCACCAGTGCGCTGCAACAGCCGCTGACCCAGTCTGCGCCAGGTCCCCTAAGCGTTTCCCCGCGGCAGCAACAGATCGCATCACCTTTCCTTTCTCCTCCCTCGCGCCGTCTTTCCCACGTCCTATCTTAGAGCACACACAGCATGTTAGAGATCCCTGGGGCCTCGAACCAGATCTGACACATAGCACGTTACACAACCAGTCCGGGCTCGGAGACGCCACCAGGAGCTCTTACATGGTACGTTCGACATCCCAGGGAGCTCTCAATGGCAACCGCTGCGAGGTTCCATTTATCAGATCACCCAGCTTTCCTGTAGCGCAAGCACCTCGGCTCAAGGCATTTCTTGCAGCGCCTGCAGGCTGCCGCCATGCCAGAAATGGGGGCCAGCGCAGGGGGGCCTGGCCCATGTCCAGAAGCCGTCGCCATGGACCCTGACACTGGAGCCATTGATGCGCCATGGCTAGAAGTTCGCGAGTACGGTTCGAAGACGAGTGGAGCACCTAAGGAGCCCTGGTGGTTTTGTTTACCGTGCGAGAAATGGACAGCCCCGACGCACCATATTTCGGCGGACCACGTCAATAATGTAAAGGATAAGCATCTCTGGAAGCATAATGCTTGTCCACAGGGTTCTGATGCGGAGAAGGCCGCATGGTGTTCCAAGATCATGGACACTGTGGTGATCCACTCGAGCTACGCCCCGAAGCGGGAAGACGATGAAGTGGATGATTGGAGGTCGTCGAAGAAGCCCAAGCTAAAGAGCAGAGAGAGAGCAGAGAGCAATGGCAAAGTGAAGGCCATCAGCAAGAAGCTGGAACAGCTGCAGGAGAGAACGCCTGGAAAAGCAGCTGGAACAGCTCAAGAGCAGCGTCGCCAGGAGCTGCAACAGCAGGAGCTGCAACATCAGGAGCACAGCAGTGGCAGCAGAAGCTTACGCAGCAGCAGCAGCAGGACGGGCTAACCACCGCTATCACCACGATGCTCATTTTCTTCCAACGCTGCTCCAAACCTTATGGCACGTAACATGGACGAGAAGATGGATCAGATTCTGGACCCCCTGCGGGCACAGGGACAGAAGCTCCAGGACCTGCAGAAGAAAGTCGAGGAGCTCGATCAGAAAGTGGAGGAGCTCAAGCAGCAGGACAAGCAGCAGGGCCAGTGAGCTCAGCAGCAGGACAAGTGACCTCGCATGGGCGTCTGGTAGCCGATGTCGGAGGCGCGCAGCCTGGCTCGCGTGCTGGCTCTTTCGCCGCGCTGACGCGGTGTGCCCGTGCAACGGGCAAACGAACGAGTAAGAGATTTATGGGATCCTGCATTTAGAAGGACTGAAAAAAATGAGTGCGTTGAAGATTGGAATCTCCTGTTGAGGCCCTGAGGGGCGAGGAAGTTCCGGCAATCTCTCTTGAGGCCCTGTGGGGGAGATAGCTCAGCTCCCACGGAGCTGTAACATGCGATGTTAGAGGTCACGCGGAGCTCTAACATATTATGTTAGAGATCCCAGGGAGCTCTAACATAATCTAACGTGCTATGTTAGAGCTCCGTTGGAGCTCGAACATGCCATGTTAGAGCTCCCTGGGAGGTCTAACATGCAAGGTTAGAGGTGCCAGGGAGTTCCCTGGGAGCTCTTGCATGACATGTTTCAGCTCCCAGGGAGCTATAACATGACATGTTAGAGGTCCCACGGAGCTCTAACATGCCCGCCGCCGACGCCGCCGCCGCCCCTTAACCGTTTCACAATCGATTGCGCAACGGTTAAGGCCCCTCTCTCGCCTGGGGGGGGGGGCTTAACCGTTGCGCAATCGATTGTCAAACGGTTAAGCGCTCCCCGCCGCCGCCGCCGCCGCCCCCCTTAACCGTTTCACAATCGATTGCGCAACGGTTAAGCCCCCCCCCCCCCCCCCTCTCTCCAGGGGGGGTCTCAACCGTTACGCAATCGATTGTGAAATGGTTGAGGCCGCCCCCTGGCGAGAGGAGGGGGTCTTAACCGTTGCGCGATCGATCGAATCCTGGTTGAGACCCCCTATTTGGCTGGTTAAGGCCCCCCCCCCCTGGGCTCGGGGGGGGGGGGGGCCTTAACCGGCGAAGTAAGGGGTCATAACCGCTCCGCGCCCGAGCGCGGAACGGTTAAGACCCCCTATTGCGAGAGGGTGGTCTGAACCAGGATTCGATCGATCGCGCAACGGTTAAGGCCCCCTCCTCTCACCAGGGGGGTAGCCTTAACCGTTGCGCAATCGATTGTGACACGTTTAAGGGGCGGCGGCGGCGGCGGCGGCGGCGGCGCTTAGCCGTTTCCACAATCGATCGCGCAACGGTTAAGACCCCCCCCTGGAGAGGGGGGGGGGCCTTACCGTTGCGCAATCGATTGCGAAACGGTTAAGGGGCGGCGGCGGCGGCGGCGGCGGCGGCGGCGGAGCGCTTAACCGTTTCACAATCGATTGCGCAACGGTTAAGACCCCCCCTGGCGAGAGAGGGGTCTTAACCGTTGCGCAATCGATTGTGAAACGGTTAAGCGGTTACGGGGCGGCGGCGGCGGCGGCGGCGCTTAACCGTTCCACAATCGATCGCGCAACGGTTAAGACCCCCCCTGGCGAGAGGGGGGCCTTAACCGTTGCGCAATCGATTGCGAAACGGTTAAGGGGCGGCGGCGGCGGCGGTTGGGCGCTTAACCGTTTGACAATCGATTGCGCAACGGTTAAGACCCCCCCCCCCCTGGCGAGAGAGGGGTCTTACCGTTGCGCAATCGATTGTGAAACGGTTAAGCGTTTGCGCGGCGGCGGCGGCGGCGGCGGCGCTTGACCGTTCCACAATCGATCGCGCAACGGTTGAGGCCCCCCCCTGGCGAGATGGGGGGGGGGGGGGGCTTGGCCGCTGCGCAATCGATTGTGGAACGGTTAAGGGGCGGCGGCGGCAGCGGCGGCGGCGGGTATGTTAGAGGTCGCAGGGAGCTCTAACATGGCATGTTAGAGCTCCCTGCCTTGCATCACTACGTTCTTCCCCCGCCCCTTCCCCCCGAAGAAAAAAAAACAACTCCACAAAATGCAACTTAATTTGCTATAGCATTTCATGTAAGAGCTCCGCCGAGGGAGTTCGAACATGGCATGTTAGAGCTCCAGGGAGCTGAAACATGACATGTTAGAGCTCTAGCGGAGCTCTGTCGTAGCATGTCAGATTATGTTAGAGTTCCCTGGGAGTTCTAACATCGCATGTTAGAGCTCCAATGGAGCTCTAACATAGCATGTTAGATTACGTGAGAGTTCCCTGGGAGGTCTAATATCGCATGTTAGAGCTCCAAGGGAGCTCTAACATAGCATGTTAGATTATGTAAGAGCCCCCTGGGAGCTCTAACATCGCATGTTAGAGCTCCGTGGGGGCTCGAACATGTCAGGACAGATGCCAGATAAAGAAACCAAGCTACCATGATAGGCCAATCTACCATAAGAAACCAAGCTACAATAAGAAACCAAACTGCCATGATAAGCCAAGCTACCCTAAGAAACCCAGCTACCATACGAAACCAAACTACCATAAGAAACCAAGCTGCCATACGAAGAAGGATGACCGAGCGACCTCACGCGGGCCGCTGCCTGCGGCAGTAGCTTCTCGCACGGGTATCGTTGTCGTACAAGTCTTCTCACAGCGGCGTGCCGCCGCATTCCTTTGTCACAGTCCCCATCAGGCTTCTCCCAGCAGCCTCGCGCAATTATGTTGAGGCCTTCCTGTGCTGGCTCATCCTTGGGTCCCCCATGTAGGCTCTTCCAATGCTCATCCTGTCCCTGGCCTGAAGTATCCACAACCGCTCTGGAGTCCCCCAGTTTCCTGGCCCGCACCATCTGATTGCACGTGGTCTCGCTTGGCTCGAGAAGTTATTGGCGAGTTTGCTCTATCGAGGGCCCGCCGCCTTTCTTTCCGATGGCCCCGAAGGTCTTGAACCTCCGTGGCAAGAGTGAAATCGCGGTATACCGCGCTCACGGCCATAAATCGACCTCCCCTCAGGCGTTGACGAAGAGGATATCGGTTGGGACCGGCGCCAACTTGGTTACCACGGCGGCCATGTTTCAATCGCTGGCCATCGCACTCATTACGGAGCTCAACGAGAAGCGTGTCCTCATATTGCCAGGAGTGGGTACTTTCTCAGTGAAGAGATCGCCAGCACGGGACGGATGCATGATGAAAGTCGGCGGTGCGTGGAGGGCGGCGAAGCCTTCCTCCTCCTTCTCCTCCTCCTCCTCCTCCTCCTCCCCCCCACCTTCTAGTCCTAATTCAGAAGTCCCTGAATCCCCTCCGCCCCTGATCCCCGACCGCGCCCCAGGGGGCAAGGCCGCCCCGCGAGGGCGGGGGGGGCCGCGCCCTATTCATGTTTCACCGTGGTCGAAGACAGGGCCCCACCCCCATGTCTCACCGTGGTCGAAGACAGGGCCCCACCCCTGTGCCCCCGCCTTTCAAGGGGGAAGCCTTCGTTCTCGAGGTCGAGGACAGGGCAGCGGTGCGCACGAGAGCGCCGCCGTGTTCGGGCACGTTTCCTTATGTGCGCTTAAAAGGAGGGGGGCGGGGGGCCGAAATTCCCTCAGTCAGAAATGACGAGGGCGAGGGGGGGGGGGTGGGGGGCGGGGGGGGGGGGGGGGGGGGCGGAGGAGAAGGAGGGGGGCGAGGGCGAGGTCGAGGGCGAGGAGGAGAGCACGAGCAACAGGGTGAGGAGGAGGAGGAGGGATGACGAGGAGGAGGAGGAAGGAAAGAGGAGGAAGGGAGGAGGAAGGGAGGAGGAAGGGAGGAGGAAGGGAGGAGGAAGGGCGGAGGAAGGGGGGAGGAAGGGAGGAGGAAGGGAGGCGCCCAGGGATGCTCACTTATGGCGATGATGGTGTTTGGTGGTGGTGGTGATGCTGATGACGAAGACGATGACATGTTTTGTTTTCAAGCTAGCCCGCGAATGCTCCCGAAGCGGGTGCTACCTGTGAGACAACATAGCATGGAAGGCTGCAACAAGATGGCACCTCGGTCAATTGAGCCACGTACCTTCGGGAGGAATGAGAGATGATGAGTGGGAATGGGAGAGTAGTGGGATAGGAGGCGTGGGTGCGGGCGTGGTGGGGGCGGTCTCGTCCTCGACTGCCCTGTTTAGACTTAGAGACGGAAGCTTCGCCCACAGCAGTGGGGCCCGTGCCCCGCGCGTCAGGCGATGATCGTCTGCGGCCCAGGGGCGCGAGGCCTTGTTGGCCTCGATGAGGCGCGAAGATTATCGCGCTAGGTACTGCCCATGAGAACGCATGGGCCAACTCTGTTGTCCGTAGCCGTCTTAGATCGTCGTGGCGCGCGTGTTCTTCACCAGCGTTTCTTCGCGCTTCACCCGCGATGCCTCGCGCAGTTGCCATGCCGCAGCAGGTGGTCTACTGGCTCCAGAGTTGCAACAGCACGAGCACCGGATGGGATGCGAGCCCGAAGCCGACTGCAACAATGTGGCAGACGCAGGTGCGTCTCCCAGAATGTGCGACGTGGTATCTCCTGGACGCGCCGAGGGAGCCCCTCCCCTCGTTCGCAGAAGCTGCTGCGGACACTGCATATTCAGTGTGCGTGCGCAGCATCCGCCAGCAGCTGGCAATCAGATTCAGCTTGTTCAGGGAGAAGGAAATCGTGCTCTCCAAGTGTCAGGGGGAGAAGGTAAGGGGCGACAGGCTGCGCGACGAAGACCGCGTCTATGACTTAACCTGGCTCATCGGGTTCACGATCGACATTCAGGACATCATGCTCCAGGCTGCTCATGAGATCACGCCAGTTGATCCGCGTGCGAAGTGGTCATACGAGCCACAGTGCAACACTGAGGACAATATCATCCGCTGCTTGGTGTTCCTCGAGCCACTCGGCAAGTGGGACACGGTGCACCTTCCGCATCACGGCTGGGCTGGACAAGAGCTCAAGGGCAGCAAGACAAGATTCGCCAAGTTGCCAGTGGAGTTCAAAAACGTGCAACCAGTGAGAACTACTTTGGATAATGATAACCTTATTCCGCTGGGCTGGGTGTCGTACTACGATTCTGTGCCAGGCGCGTTGACGAAGATGCATTATCTCAACCCAGAAACTGGCGAGCGTGAGGACGATCTCCCGTTTCGACCTCACCTCTGGGACGACTGAGGCTGCGATGCAGAAGTGACAGAATCGCCAGTGCGCTGCAACAGCCGCTGGCCCAGTCTGCGCCAGGTCCCCTAAGCGTGTCCTCGCGGCAGCAACAGATCGCATCACCTTTCCTTTCTCCTCCCTCGCGCCGTCTTTCCCACGTCCTATCTTAGAGCACACGCAGCAGGTTAGAGAGTTAGAGATCCCTGGGGCCTCGAACCAGATCTGACACATCGCATGTTACACAACCAGTCCATGCTCGGAGACGCCACCAGGAGCTCTTACATGGTACGTTAGACATCCCAGGGAGCTCTCACTCGCAACCGCTGCGAGGTTCCATTTATCAGATCACCCAGCTTTCCTGTAGCGCAAGCACCTCGGCTCAAGGCATTTCTTGCAGCGCCTGCAGGCTGCCATGCCAGAAATGGGGGCCAGCGCAGGGGGGCCTGGCCCATGTCCAGAAACCGTCATCATGGACCCTGACACTGGACCCATTGATGCGCCATGGCTAGAAGTTCGCGAGTACGTTTCGAAGACGAGTGGAGAACCTAAGGAGCCCTGGTGGTTTTGTTTACCGCGCGAGAAATGGGCAGCCCCGACGCACCAGATTTCGGCGGACCACATCAAGAATGTAAAGAATAAGCGTCTCTGGTGGCAGAATGCTTGTCCACAGGGTTCTGATGAGGAGAAGGCCGCATGGTGCTTTAAGATCATGAACACTGTGGTGCTCCACTCGAGCTACGCCCCGAAGCGGAAATACGATGAGGCGGATGCTTGGAGGCCGTCGAAGAAGCCCAAAGCTTAAGAGCAGAGAGAGCAGAGAGCAATGGCAAAGTGAAGGCCATCAGCAAGAAGCCGGAGCAGCTGCAGGAGAGAACGCCTGGAATAGCTGGAACAGCTCAAGAGCTGCGTCATCAGGAGCTGCAACAGCAGGAGCTGCAACAGCAGGAGCACAGCGGTGGCAGCATAAGCTCACGCAGCAGCAGCAGCAGGACGGGTTAACCACCGTTATCACCACGATGCTCAAGTTCTTCACCAACGCTGCTCCAAACCTTATGACACAGAACATGGACGAGACGATGGATCAGATTCTGGACCTCTTGCGGGCACAGGGACAGAAGCTCCAGGACCTGCAGAAGAACGCCGAGGAGCTCGATCAGAAAGTGGAGGAGCTCAAGCAGCAGGACAAGCAGCAGGACCAGTGAGCTCAGCAGCAGGACAAGTGACCTCGCATGGGCGTCTGGTAGCCGATGTCGGAGGCGCGCAGCCTGGCTCGCGTGCTGGCTCCTTCGCCGCGCTCGCGCGGTGCGCCCGTGCAACGGGCCAACGAGTTCGAAAGAATAACAGATTTATGGGGTTCTGCATCTAGTAGGACTGAAAAGTGAGCGCGTTGAAGATTGGGATCTCCTCTTGACGCCCTGAGGGGCGAGGAATTTCTGGCAATCTCTCTTGAGGCCCTGTGGGGAGATAGATTTTCTGGGATCTCCTCTTGAGGTTCTTAGGGTGCTTAGAATTTATTGGTGCCGTTGGGGTCTTGCCAAATCTCTGGCCCCACCCATCAAGAGCTGGTAGGCCATCTGGGGAGAACTCGAAAGGCTCTTGGCGCTCTCGCTCGCTGAAAATGCATGAATCTTCGCGTTGCTTCGAGGGGGTGGGCGACTTCCGACATCCGTGAGTTCGCCTAGAATTGGTTGCGGCCGTTTTCGCTCTGCTTCCTATCCGCCCTCTGGACGTTCCATCGGCTACAACGGCCCCTCTTCTTCCATTGCCCTCTTCCACTGCCGCCGCGGCTCCAGCCCGACCTGCAACAGGCGCGCGAGGTGGAACAGCCAGCCCGCAGCTGAACCAGCCCGCCTGAGCGCGATGAGCGGCGCCGCGGCGCAGCCTTTCAAGGACTTCTGGGCCGACGAGGTTTTCCCCCTCGTCGAGACTGACTTCAAACGGCTTCTCAAGACCATGCCGAAGCGCGTCGCCGAGAGGGCCGCGCAGGCGAAGAGGGAGAAGCCAGACAAGTCGCAGGAGGACCAGTCGAAGAAGACCTCGAAGAAGGACAGCAAGGAGAGGACTTCATTGCAGGAGAAGCTCGCCAATATCATCGAAGAGTGCAACGAGAAGGGCGAGCGCAGGAACGCCTGTCTGAACCTGGCGCATACGGCGCCCATCGTAAACGCGCAGGCTCGGAAACCAGGCGGCACGGTATATATCAAGTATCGTCGGCAACCTCGTGTTTTTTCTGGCACCACCTTCAATATGCTGGCGTGGAAGTCGAGCTCCGGATACTGCGGCTCAAGATGTTCCAATCATTTCTCCGAGAGCCGCTGTGTCATCACATGTATTTCACGGCGCTCTTTGGCGCCGTGGCCTTCGAGGACGTCCGCGGCTGCACGAACCACCCGTGGCACTCGCAGCTGGTTAGCGACCTCACCGAGATGGGAGCTACTAGTTTGGGCGTGTCGTGCGCAGCAAGTATGGCCCGGGAGCCGAGGCAACTACTACACGATAGTTCACTTCGGGATCGTTTCCTCGGGGTTGATATCGAAGAGCTTCGCGCGGTTGCTCTTTCGGCGTCTGGCAGTGCACTTGGGGCAAACGCTTCTGCGAACGAAGAAGAAAGTGAACACTTTTTTAATTTGTGACGGTTCGATGTATAGTGGGTGTGCTTGCGGCCGTACTTTCTGTTCACTGCACGCCCTGCAGGCGCATGACAATCATATGTTTCGACGGGAAGGCAACATTTTCACCGCCGCCTTCGTGGTTGCCCCGATGTGTCCCTGGCGTCTGTCAACTTTCTCGTCTCGCGAGAGCGCACTCATGCGCGTGCGCGCCATGACTCGCACGAGAGAGTGCCAGTTCGATATGGCTATCACTCCTAGCACGGTGCCGGACGAGCAAGAGATCGTATGCCCATGTTGAAGTGAAGGGTTTTCACATCTTTCAGCGTATCACAGGCACGTGGGGCTCGAGCATTTCGCGGGGCCGCAAACGGTCGTTTTGCCACCTGTGCCGGAGTTCGTCCAGGATGGACCTCCTGGGAGGCGCCGTCGACGAGGCGAGCCAGCAACAGGCTCCCAAGGCGCGAGCGGTCGGAGCTTCCCCGCAGGAGATGAAAAAGCACTTGGAGACCACGATGAAGACCGCCTGCAGCCTGAAGTTCGCCGAGCGTAGTTTCAGAGCCGTCTGCGCCGACACCTACACCCTCGACCCCGCGGACGAGTTCGCGGTGCAGTCCAAGGCAACCTCGGTCCAGTTCCACAAGAAAGCCAAGGAGCTCAGTGCAGAGGCTCGCCGGCGCACCATGGGCGAGCCCCACGTGCAGGTCTTCAACTCGTGGGCGAAGCTCGCGTTGCAGCACCACCAGAGCAAGAACAACGAGGCCGAGGGCTCTGGAGAGGTTGCTTCAGCAGGTGAGGTACGCGTACGTCACCCACCCCAGGGGGGGCCACGGCAATCGCAAGAGCCGGCTCCAGGCGCACGTGCGAGAGACCATCGTGGAAATCGATCCGGCCGCAGATCCGTCCGGGGAAGATCTCGGTCTCAAGATCAAGCCGTGCCCGTGCTACGCCGCGTGGCTCAGCATCCAGATGGCGCTTCAGGAGAAGGGCGCCGAGCAAAAGTACGGGATGCCTCCAGCGGGCGACCTCGAACGCAGGGTTCAGAACGCCTTGAACGAGATGGCCGGGGAGCCAGCGAGGTAAAGTTAGACGACTAGACGGCACCATTGCCACGCTCACCGGTCCAACGGCTGAGCGGTACCTGAGCTGTTCACACATGGCGGTTGGCATGTCGGTTCACACATGGCGGTTGGCTGCAGTAAGGGTTCACACATGGCGGTTGGCATGTCGACGAACGCGGTTGGCATGCACCGGCGCTCTGTCGCGCTCTGCGTGGGCGCCTCAGGCAGTGCGCTAGAGGTGCCAGTGGGTCCCTCGACTCGCGCGCCCTCCCTTTCGGGGCCCTTGCGGGCGTGCCCCATCTCCGAGAGCCAGGACTATATGCTGCCACGATGTTTTTTTTTTACAATAGTCCATTTTCCAAGCAAGTCACGGCATGGAGCTCCGCAGAGACACTGGAGTCTGGAGTCTGGACAGTTTCCTGGAGGAGAATATCACGGTGGGCAAGGTGGAGAACGTGGCTGCGGACATGTTCATGCGGAACGTGCCGACGGACGACGCGGCTGAAACAGCGAACGACTCTCACGAGGGCGCTGGCGACGTCGAGTGCACAGCCCAGGGTAACCCACAGCGGCGCATCGTGGCGACGCTAAGCCAGGTCAAGGGTGGCAGGCGTTGGAACATCCCGAAGCAGGTTGAGAAAGGGTTCGAGATCCCCATCATGATCACCAACGTGAACCAGACCGCTGTGCCCGAGATTGGCAAGTTCAAGCGTTTGGGCAGTGACGTCGTGGTCAACGCTGTCTGGCTGGCCTACTACTGGGCGAAAGAGGAAGGCAACAGGCAGGCCGTAGAAGCGGTGGAGGAGTTGATTCTGGATTGGCCCTTCGATTTCGCGCAGATCCCGGGGCGCGCGGCTGAGGAGGTCGAGGAGAACAAGTTCAAGTGGTCTGTCAACCAGAGATCGCGCACCGAGCGCCTGCGCGATTTCCTCGGGCTCGAGAACCAGAACCTCCTGCGCGTCGTGGCACGCGCGGCGGAAATCGCGAAGAGCGGCGGGCCAGCTGGCGGGAAACCCTCGGCAGAGAAGGCGCAGGCGTGGTTGGAGAAAAAACATAAAGTGGGACTTTTTGCACTGCCCCAGCCTGAGGACCGTCAAGACGCA
The DNA here is from genome assembly GCA_963575745.1 of Prorocentrum cordatum. Classification (NCBI taxonomy): domain Eukaryota; class Dinophyceae; order Prorocentrales; family Prorocentraceae; genus Prorocentrum; species Prorocentrum cordatum. The sequence goes on from CAUYUJ010004514.1 coordinate 453,561, forward strand.
CATGGTCAACTGGCTCGCTCTCGAAAAGTGCCCGGGGGCATTGCTGCTTTTGGACGCTGCCGTGAACCGTTGGGGGCGAGACCATCTGCTGGACAGGCCCACACAGCTTGGGATGATCATCGCGAAGACGGACGCTACCTCGCTGGGGTACGTCTTGGAAAGCCTGTACACGCGGATGTGGCGGAAGAGCGGGAAGGGCCCGTACAGCGCCTCCACCATCGGCCAGGCAGTGGGGGAGATCTTGTGGGCGAAGAAATACGCGGCGAACTTTCTGAAACAGTGCCCAGACTTGTTCAAAGGGGGCACTGGCTGCAACAGCACTGCAACAACAGACACAAAGGAGAACGCCGCCGAGAGAAAAGTCATGGTCATGGCGAGGCAATACCTCGACTCGCCGCTCAAGTTCTTCGAGAAGGCTGAGGGGCCTGACAAGGACCCGACCTGGGTGCAGTTACTGCCGACCGAGGCGCTGCGCCTGGCGATGAAACACTTCTTGGAAATAGGCCAGGACTTCTACAAGCAGGAGATCTCTGGCGCCCTCACCCAGCCGTACGCCGAGCGCCACAACATGGACAAGTTCCACAGGAGCGTGCGAGTGAGCAAGAGGTTCTTCGAGAAGTTCCAAATCGCGCACGACTCCCTCGTGGGAAACCCCCTGGAACCGTCGGAGCAAAAGCCTGGAGACAGCGACGCGGTCGGCGCTGCATCAGCGGGCGGCGCTGGAACATCGGAGGCGGCCTCCGAGGACAAGAAGAAGACCGACGTCCCCCCGAGCGACGTGCATAATTTCAAGGCGCTGTGCGAGCAGCAGTGCTCTAGCCAGCTGGATACGCGGGTCGCCACGGTCACGGCGGAGGGCAGCGCCATGGGATATCAACGTTTCGGTTACTAAGAAACGCCTATACCATAACCTCACAGAGAATGCATCGGTGATGGGCTTCTACGACGTCAAGAATGCGAAGTTGTGCTGCGTCTTCGAGGGGCAAGGCCTCACGCACCGTGAGCCCGCGCTGGACGAGGAGGATTTCACACGCTACCTGAAGTCCCTGGAACCGCTGATGGTCGGTGGACGGGGCGTGCTGTGGGTGCTGACGGGCCGCTCGCAGTCGAACCCCCCGAAGATCCTGGAGATCCTCGCCGCGAACAAGTTCCGCACGGTCACATGCCACCTCGCCTACAACACGAAGCAGATGCAGCAGCACGGCCACTTCCAGAGGCAGCGAGGCCTGGCGAACTCGCGCTCGCACGAGGTCATGTTGCTCTGCTACAAGGGCAGGAAGCCGAAGCAAATGGCCAAGGTCAGGCAGTCCGTGGACGCGGGCAGCTCCTTCTTCAACGAAGTGGTGAGGAACGTGCCTGTCCTGCCGCAGAAGAGCCACGCCCTCGTGCCCAAGCAGGTTCGGGATATCAGCTTGGCCAGCATGGTCGGCCAGTGCGTCGCCGAGGTGGAGGCCGAGGAGCGAGAGAAGCTGGGGCGCTGCCAGCCTCTCCAGGAGGACGAGGGCGCGGATTGTGGCGCCGAGGCGCGCGACGAAGCTGCAACAGCCGTCCGCCCCGAGAAGGCCCTCGTGACTGCGGCCGCGCAGAAGCGGGGGCTCTACCGCCAGCTCACGGGAACGGAGGTGCTGCGGTTCCCGCACGACAGCGACGTCGAGCTCCTCAAGGAGCTTTGCCGCGAGGCGGGGAAGCCCAGGTGGGTGCACTTCGGCGCGCCCGCGGGCGGCACAGGCATGCGCGGCTGCATCGAGAGCGGGCGCAGTGCGTTGGCCTTGACTTTCGACGACCACCACGCGAAGGAGCTCGAGCCGTTTCTCGTGGAGCGTGCCGTCGAGGCCATGCTCGGGAGCAACGCCATTGTGTTCGTGAACGAGGACCTGCCTGCACGCTCTGTGCAATTGCGCCTGACAAAGGAGGACCCGAAGGAGGGCCCGAATGATGGGGAGAAGGGCGACAGCAAGAAGGAGGACAAGAAGGAGGACAAGACGAAGGACAATAATGAGGATAATAAGAAGGACAAGAAGGAGGACAATAAGAAAGGTTAGAAGGGTAAGAAGCGCGACGCCGACGCGTCCTCGACCTCAAATCCCTCGTCCTCAGACCCCTCGGCCTCGAAGAAGAAGAAGAAGCCGAGGACGGAGAAGGATTGGGCACAGGCTGCAACGGCGGAGCCCGACAGCTCCGACGCAGGAGCCAGCCCCCACGCTCCTGTTCCCGTGGAGCTGGCACTTGTTTGATTTTGGACTGCAACAGGCGCGCGCTGGCGGCGTCGCCTCCGTTCTCGCAATGGGACGCGCGCCGCATTCTGGCCTGTGCAGCACACGGCACCTTGCGTACATATAGAAACATAGTCCTCCGTCATCCCTTCGTCGCCATCCGTCGCACTTGGCCCGCGGCGCAGGCCAGGCGCAGAGTCAGGATGCTTGCCTTTCCAAAGGGTGCCCTTGCATCCTACGCTTTCCGTTCCGAAGCTGGGGAGCTGGATAAACGGCAGATACCATGCCGCCAAGGCCCTTGCATCCTTGCGGCGCTCTGCAGGGGCGGGCCAGGATGGGGATGCAGCAGGGTAGGGGAGACACGGGAAGCAACGCTCCGAGGCGCGGCCGCAGGGGGAGGGGGGGGGCGGAGGAGGGGCCCGCAGGCGTCTCGGTTCACTGAAACTTAGCGGGCCCGCAGGGGCGACACTGCCGACAGCGGGCCTCCGCGGCGATGGCTGCCTCGGGCGGCAGCGGTCGCGACAGGAACAAGGTTCTCTAATATAAGTGGGGCTGTTACCTGCAGGGCGACGGGTCGAACAACGACAAGATCAAGAAGCTGAGAGAGACCTGCAACAATAGCATGGCCAGGATGGCAAAAGGGGCCCCGACCGCAAAAGTGTCGCTGGGGAAGGTAACGAAGAACAAATGTGAGTTGACGTGGCCAAAGCCAGTTTCGCATGACACCTGCGCGCGGCTCATCAAGATTGCGCTGGGCGCCAACTGGGAAAAGACTATGTGAGCAAGCCTGCGGGGGTGCCAGGGCGCGCGAAATGGGCTGGAACAGCTAACGCTGCAGAAGATGAGCCAGCTGTCGCCGAGGGCCAGGGTGTCGCAGGAGAAACCCTAGAGGAGGCGCTGGGGGAGGTGCTCTTTCCCGCCGCGGACGGGGTCCCGGAGCCTACGCCGCCGGCAGCTGCTCGTCGCGGGTCTGCTGGCCCGAGAGCGGTGTCCCACGAGGGTCGCGAATCTATTTGCGCTGAAGCTCGACGCGGTCGGGCACGCGCGCCAAAACAACAGAATGGCAAGTGGGAGGACCTGCCGCTCGAGTACGACGTGGAGCGGGAAGGGGGGGAGCTCGGTCAGGGCTCTTTCGGCAAGGTCTACTTGGGCATGCGACGGGGCGACAAGACTGGCTTTGCGATCAAGATGCCTCGGGGCGACCCCAGCGATGCGCAGCAGGGGTTCAGTGCGGATGCCGTCGGAGGGGCCCTGGGTGAGGTCACGCGCCACGGCGCTGTGGGCACGCACCCGCGTCTCGTTCGCTTACTCGACGTGGGCCTTTTCAGGAGGTTGCGCCCAGGAACTGCAGCAGTCCCGAATGCACGCCGAGAACTGCAACAGTCAGTACCAATGATAAATTCGAAATGGACGGAGCACATCGGTCTCGCGCACGAGTTGTTCGAGGTCGATGTCCGCCAATTCCTCCAGAAGTTCTCCTTCACGCAGACAGGGATGCGCCACGTCCTGAACAGCGTTCTCGAAGGGCTCCAGTACATACGCGACAGGGGCCTCATTCACTGCGACATCAAGCCCGCAAACATCCCGATGCGAGGATTGCCGCCGGCGCGCGGCTGCTTCGAGAAGCAGGCACTTGTATCACGCGAGCTTGGCGAATGGGATCCCGTCGCGCCGTGCCCAAAGAGCAAGCTGCAGTTCGACTGGCAGATCCCGAGTTCCTTCGAGGCGCTCGTCGTCGCCGTCGTCGTCGCCGTCGTCGTCGTCCTCCTCCTCCTCGTCTTCCTCGTCCTCGTCGTCCTCGCCGTCCTCGTCGTCCTCGTCGTCCTCGTCGTCGTCCTCCTCGTCGTCGTCGTCGTCGTCCTCGTCGTCCTCGTCATCCTCGTCATCCTCGTCGTCCTCGTCGTCGTTCTCCTCGTCCTCGTCGTCGTCGTCCTCGTCGTCCTCGTCATCATCGTCATCCTCGTCATCCTCGTCGTCGTCGTCGTCATCCTCGTCATCCTCGTCGTTCCTTCGGTTACCAGATCCCGAGTTGTCAGGGCTCACATGGAGCTCTAACGTAGTATGTTAGAGCTCACAGGGAGCTCTAACATAGCATGTTAGAGCTCCCAGGGAGCGCTAACATAGCATGTTAGAGCTCACTGGGAGCTCTAACATGGCACGTGATACCATGTTAGAGCTCCCAGGGAGCTCGAACATGCTATGTTAGAGCTCCCAGGGAGCTCTAACATGCCATGTTAGAGCTCCCTGGGAGCTCCAACCTCGGATGTCAGATCTCCCCAGGGAGCTCTAACGTAGCATGTGAGAGATCCGATGGAGCTCTAATATAGCGCGTTAGAGCTCCCATGGAGCTCTAACATAGCATGTTAGAGCTCCTACGACGCCCTCATATACGAGGTCAGAGCCCAGCTTATCTCACTAGCCTTCATGTTAGGTCTCACACCGAGTTCTAACAAGGGAGGTTCCACCCTTCCCCCGGGACTTCTACGATTACGAGGGCCAGGAACCCGCCCCGTGGCTGGACAACCTGCTTTCTTTAAGAAGTGGTTCAAGCGGTCGGGCGGGGATTGGCTAAAGGCTGAAACAGCGAAGGCACTCGGCGGCCGAGGACGCTGGCCCGTTGCCGAACTTGCAGACTGCCCCCACCCCCAAGACTTGTTGAAGGCCGCCGAGAGCTGCCTGCTTTGGCACCCTGGCGCCAGAGCGACAATCAGCCGTCTAAGGGCGCGTCGCTTCCTGCAGCTGGCTGGCGCCCAGCTCAACGTGCGCATCTCTGTGGCGCAGGGAAAAAACGGCACGGGCACGATAGCGGAGGCGGAGCTGGACCCAGACTTGCTCCGCTTCTTGCAGAGAGACCCGCGCTGGCAGAACTTGGCCAAGGGGCGCCTGGACACGGGGGCAAACGTCTCCAAATGCGTCCGAGGCGACGAGGCGGCACAGGGCTTGAAAACAGAGGTTGCAGGCGTCGGGGACGACGAAAGCCCCCCGAAGTGCCGCAGCCTCAACAAGTACGGGAATTTGCAGATCACCCCCTCGCCCCACATGGCCGCTTTCGCGCGGGCGCTGCGGAAGAAGATGCGCCCGTGGCTGCAACAGCTGGGAGACAAAATGCGCGAGGCTGTCAAAGCCGACGGCATGCCACCCGCCATCGTCGAGCAGAACGGAAAGCCCACCATGGCAGCACTTCGCCGACAACGCGTTCGCGTACGCATCGATCCAGCTCATGCAACCAGGCGCACGGGACGATGGTTGGCACACAGGTGGCGGATGCCCCCTGTTGCTCGCGGCCGCGACGCTTTTCGGGACGCGCTCCGCGCAAGTGAGGATCCCAGGGGGAGCACATGATGGGGCGTCACCCTCGAGCGCATCCTCCTGCGGACGGGTCGTCGCCCTCGAGCAAAAAGCCTGGGTCGTTCTACATGGGCACCCTGTCCTCCCTCGAGCACAACGTGCACCACCACGCCTCCGCGGGCTGCCAGGGCTGTTTCGCGACCCAGCACGAGCTGCAACAGAGCGTGGACGACCGCAGGCTGCAGATCGCCGCCACGATCCGCTCCGACGTCTTTCGGGCGTTCAGGGCGCGCAGGATCGACGCCACGCCTGGCCCGAAGGAGTTCTTCAACGTCGTGAACCACGTCGTGGCCGATCACCTTGCACGGGCCCCCGTGGCGCTGCCCGACCTCGCGGAGGTGCTTGACGAAATGCGGCGGCCCGCTTCCACGGAGGCTGTGGTGCTTACCGATAATCCGATTAGATTGCCACAGTACTCAGCTTCATCATCAGCATCATCATCTCCGTCGCCATCATCATCGCAATCATCGACTTCATCGTCATCATCATCGTCAGCATCAACATGTTCACGCCTCCATCGTCGTCATGCGGGCCATGATTTAATCATCATCATCATCACTACATGATGATGACGATGACGAGGAAATGATGATGGATATTATGATGATTTCGATGATGAGGAGATGGTGATGGTGATGGCGATGACGCGGACGATGATGAATATCATGACGACGATGATGACGATGATGATGACGATGCTGCAAAAACAGGTTGAGTCGGTTGAGTCCGAAAAGCCCGCCCTAAAGACAGCCAGAGAAGTCTCGCGACCAAGTTGTGGGTGGGAGGGTGGGACGTTTGCACGATCAGTGGAGAGGACAGCTTCACATTGAGCAAGTGATTGCCCTACATAGTTTGCACAGTTTGGATTATCCTGTTTACAGGCAGGCGGCATCGCCCCCCTCATCCTCTGCAATAGTTGGCATGCGCGCGCAATCTTTTATCACAACAGTTTCCAACCATATGTCTGTCGGGACGTTGACAACATGCACGCGCGCGCGTCGTCGCGCGCGCATGCCGAAATCATTCAAACACCTTAGGTGTCGTAAGGCTTTCAAAATTGAGTGCCCCGAGCACATGAAAGCACATGGCTCCGCAAGCAGAGCTTCAAACAACACAAAAAAAAACGCCCGCGCTCTTGCGATTTTTTTGTCAAACGTGCTTGGCGTGCGCGCGTGTCGAAGTCATTCGATGGCCCTTGCGCGCGTGCTGTCGCAAGGTTCTTTTTGCAAATAGTGACACGAAGTGCGCGCGCGCGCGCGTCGTCGCGCGCGCGAATCCTTGAGAATTTTGAGTTTTCGAAAGGGGGTTCAAAATCGGCCGTTCTGGGATTATTTGGTGATACGCGTGGTTTTGCAACATCACTTTTTCAGAACAGCCTCCGTTCGCGCTCCTGCGAATTCGGGACACCATGTTTGTTCCAACCTTGTCACTCCATCTTGCCAAACAGGCATCTGTCGCCGCATTTCGAAATCATTGGAACGCCCGTGCGCGAGCTGGGGTGGTTCTTTCTTACGAGCTTGCTCTCGGAATCAGGCGTTGTGCGTCGAGGTGCTGAGGTCGCGTGGCGGTGCGAGCGTCCGGGGGCCATGGAGCGCGCCGGCGGGACGGTGAGGGGGGCGATTCGGTTGCACCGTTGGGCGGTGGGAGCAGTCGCGCCGCAGGAACGTATCGCCCGGGCTCTCTGCCCCCCTGAGGCTTGAGCCTGGAATGAGCCAACTGGCCACGAAGAAAGAAAAAAAGAGAGAGAGAGAGAGGGATAGACAGAGGGAGAGAGAGAGAGAGAGAACAAAAGAGAGAGAAAGAGAGAGGGAAGGAGAGAGAGAAACAACAACAACAGCAGCAACAACAACAACAACAACATCAACAACAACAACACAAACAACAACAACAACAACAGCAGCAGCAGCAACAGCAGCAACAACAACAACAACGACAACCTCAACAACAACAACAACAACAACAACAAAATATCCCTTCCCCCAGTCCCCCCCCCCGCTGCCCCTCTCCGTTCGCGCTCCCGTTTCCCTCCATTCCCTTTGCTCCGTTTGTAGGCGGAGACGGCGCCGGGATTGACTGGGACGCTGTGATCATCGAGGGGCCGCTGCCGCAGCACGCAATCCTGTCCTTCTGGCGGCAGAGGCCTTCGCTGTTGCCCCCTCAGGGACCTCCGTTTAGCAGGACGAGGCCTCGAACCCAGACCCCCTCGCGTCGTGAAAGAATCCTGACGGGTGGTTTTTGAACGCTTTCGGCCTTTGTGGTCCCTCGCTATGCCCGGGGACCGTCAACAAAAAAGCTCGGGATTGGATACCGGTCCCGGGGAAGGGGTCCCGATCTTTGCGAGACCACGACGGTGTTTCTAAAGCTTTTGGGCCATGACGCGGATTATGCCCCCCCCAACGTAACGTTCCTTCCCTACACCCCGTTGTGCGCCTCCAGCCTTCAGCGCTGCCATTGTGTTGCTCGCATGCTAATGTGGTGATCGCCTGCTACTTCAATGTCCCTCGTCGCGTCCAATGGCTTCGCAGGGCCAGCAGACGCCTCCAAAGGCCTCTCGAGATATCCTTGGCGCTGTGGACACGTCCCGATACCTTCAGAGGCGGCCGTCGTCGTCGTCGTCGCCCTCGTCGTCTTCTTTGTTGTCCTGCCCCTCGTCGTCGTCGTTGTCGTCGCTATCGTCGTCGTCGTCGTCATCGTCGTCGTCGTCGTCGATGTTGTCATCGTCGTCGATGTTGTCGTCGTCTTAGTCGGCGGGGTCGCTGTCGTCGTGGTCGGTGCTGTAGTCATCGTCGTCCTCGTCTTCGTCGTCATCGTTGTCTTCGTCCCAGTCGTCGTCCTCGTCCTCGTCCTACTTGTGCTCGAGGCGGTCGTCGTCGTCGTCGCCGCCGAGGACATCGAAGGGCCTTAGGACACCTCCAGAGGTCTCCAGAGACGTTTTTAGGCCTTCAGAGACCTCAAGAGACCTTCAGAGGCGGCCGTCGTCATCCTCGTCCTCGTCCTCGTCCTCGTCGTCGGATCCGCCGTCCTCGTCGTCGTCGATGGCATAGATGGGCCTCCAGACGCTTCCAGAGGCGGCCGTCGTCCTCGTCCTCGACTTTGTCTTCGTCCTCGTTCTCGTTCTCATTGTTCGCATCATCGTCCCGTCCTTGTCGCGTCCCTGCCGTCGTCGTCGTCCTCGTCATCGGCGTCCTCGTCGTCGTCGTCATCGCCGAGGGCCTCGAAGGGCTTCCAGAATCCTCCAAAGGTCTTCGGAGACCTCATTCGGCCCCCAGAGACCTTCAGAGGCCGTCGTCGTCGTCGTCATCGTCGTCCTCGTCGTCGTCGTCGTCCTTCTCATCCTTCTCCACGTCGTCGTCCTCGTCGTCTTCGTCGTCGTCCACGTCCTCGTCGTCGTCCTCGTCCTCGTCGTCGTCGTCGTCGTCCTGCTCCTCATCCTCGGCGTCCTCGTCCTCGTCCTTGTCGTCGTCGTCGACGTTATCGACATCGTCGTCGTCGAAGTCGTCGTCGTTGCCGTCGTCGTCTTCCGTGTCATTGTCCTCGTCGTCGTCCTGCTCGTCGTCGTCGTCGCTGTCGTCGTCGTCGTCGTCGTCCTCGTCGTCGTCGTTGTGCGGCGCTTGGGTGCCATCGTCGGCACATCATAATGCGCGAAGGAGGGTGTGGGGAAAAAACACTGGTGCTGCACGTATGCGCTGCGCAGTTTTGTCGTGATGTGGTGCACGCGGCTGCGGCGGTGCATACTGAGCTGCGCACTGTGGTGCTTGCTGTGATGCTTACAGGCCTACAGGCGCTGTGGTGCCGGAGCCACACGTCGGGGGGGAGTTCTGCCCCCCCAGTAACGCCCGTGATGGCCGCGAATATACAAATGTGCTCCACCCTGTGAAACACATGCTGCGCTTGGGGTCCAGAGATGAGGGCTCGCAGGGTCGTCAGCGGTTCTGTCACTTCGGCCTGCGCCGCAGTCTGTGGCGTTCGGCCGGTTCTGTTCGATCGGCTCTCGTTCGAAGGAGCAAAAGCAGCATAAACGTAAACTTTCGAATGTCCGCGCGGATTTCTCGGATCGGCGCCAAGGGCCTTTGGCGCCTCCGGCGCCGCCCTTGGCGTGCTCCGGCGCCGATCCAAGAAATAATCACATCCGACATTTATTTTCTGAGCAGTTGTTTCTTCTTCTAACCGTGCTGGACGAGGGCTCGCAAGGCGTCGTTCGGCTGGTTTGGCCGCGCCAAGGTCTCTGACGTCCGGTCGATCCGGTTTGATCGGCTGTCGTGTCGTTGCGCATGTGTGCCGGATGTTCCAGGGATGGGGCTTGTTTGGCGGGGCTAGGACCAGGACGAGGATGAATCGGTTCCAGAGCATTCCGGAAGGCTCTCAGAGCGTTCCGGAACGCTTTGAGAAGGCCGCGGCGCCCGAGACATTTTCCAGGGCCGCCAGATCTCAGAGCTTCTCTTTCTATCCTCACCCGATGTTAGTCCTCGTGACGCTTCATGCTACGCCCATGTTAGCTTAAATGTTGTACATGTGTTTGTACAGTGCTTTCAGGAATGCGCATTGCTTCGCAAATGCACTGGCTCAAGGCATCTCTGTATATTTGGTTTGTTGGAAAACCTGCTGCCAGATCGCCATCGTGTCCACATCGGCCAGGGTTCTGAGAGAAGTCATATTCATAGTGGTAGCGGAGCCGGGGTGCGTCTTCGGCTCCAGGCACGCTCTGCGCACTCCAACTCTCAGGGCCCTCCGTTGTGCCAAGACATGTCGGGCGCGGGCAGCGCGAGTTCCGACACCGCAAAGGCTGCCACGGCAGCTGATGGGAGAACGGCCAGAGACTTCGACGGTGTCGCAGCAGACGCCACTCACCACTATGAGTATCGATGACCTCGGTCGTCTTGTCCGCGAGGTGCGAGGTCGTACGTAAGGAGCTGAGGACATCGGACAAAGGTGCAGACCGATCGGCAGCTCCCGCAGGGCGAGATCGGTCAGAGCCAGCGCAAGCCGCACGGGAAGCTGACAGTCAGTGGTGTAGCGCTCCTGCCTCGGGACGGGGAGGTTGGGGCGGACATCAGTGGAGGAACAGCAGCGGCGGTGCATGGAGCAGAGGTGGCGAGAGGTGAAAAGAACAGTCAAGTGGAGAAGATCGGCAATACGCACCCGTCCCGCGGATGAAGACAAACCCGTGAATGAATGTAGAGAGTGTGCTGGCCGACGGCCCCAAGGTGATGGACCCCGAGCGCGGCGACCAGGAAGACGCTTGGAGATGCCGGGGCTCAGTTGGCGACGGTTGGCGCTCGTGGAGCCTCGGGGGCCCCCAAACGGTGCGGTGACCACACCGTGCGGTGAGTCGATGGGGATTCGGGGTCACCGCACGGTTTTGGGACTCGGGTCGTCCTCCGAGGACGTCTCGGGCGACAGGGGCCTCCGAGGTCCCAAAACCGTGCGGTGACGGACCGTGCGGTGAGGTCTTGGGGGATTTCGAGGTCACCGCACGGTCCGTCACCGCACCGTTTCGGGACTCCCAAGGAGCGCTGGCGGGAGCGAGGAAGGCGACTACAATGATCCTGAGACCTGGTTGGGCTGGGCAGACTACCGAATGGCGGCGGAAGGTGCTCATGTGGGCCAATGGGACGGATGTGTTGATCTCCAAGAGGGCCGTCGTGTCATGAATATGTTAGACACCGACCCCCACCGCAAGCTGGAGTGCGCCACGGACGAGCAATTGAGTAGCGCAGAGGGTGTGGGTCACATCATCAGGCAGCTGGACCTGCTATCTGGCGAGCGCCACGATGACGAGAAGCGCCGCGCGGTGCGCGAGCGTCTGGTGCAGTGCCAGAAGAACGGCTCCGACTCACTCGCAGCCTTCGCTTCCAGGCTGGACAGTCCGTTCGGCAGGATCGCGACGCAGGGTCTGGCCATGCGAGGCGAATGGCAATTAGAGGAAAGCGCGGGGCTAGACGAGACCAGCTTGCGCAAGTCCAGAGTGCTCACCAGGGGCGACTGGTCCCACGCGGCCATGTGAGAGCTGGGCATCGGCAAGAAGGAGACCCCGACGGCGACGAGGAAGACCATGTCGGCCCGCTGCCCGCCCCAGCACGCGGACGACGGCCAGCTTTCGCGGCGGACGTAGAAGACGAGCCGCTGGTCTATGACGACGCGTCTTCGATGGGCACGGACACCGAGCGCGCGCGGCTCGTCGCCATCGAGCAACAGGTGTTGGAAGAGGCCGTCGCCCCCGCCGCGCTGGCGACGACGCAGGCTGACGAGAGGAAGTCGTGGAAGCAGAACCGAGGGGTGAAAATGGAGCTCAAGACCGACAGACGGTGCTTCCAGAGGTCGTCAATGATTTCTCCAGCCGTGGAATACACGAGACGCCCTGAGCGGCGCCGGGGGGCCCGTGGCGTCCAGCGGGGTCGGAAGCCGCGGTTGGCCTTCTCAGGGATCTTCGAGTGGTCTAGGTGCAGGATCTGCAACATGAAGGGCCACCTGGGCGATGAGTGCCCTAACGAGACTGTCGCCTCAGGTGCCGCGGCAGGGGCTGGGTCTGGTGGCGGCGCGAGCAGAGGGGGGCCAGCTGTGGGGCAGCCTAGGCACGACGAGCCTCAGGAGGGCGGGACAGGCGTGGCATTTTGCTGCCCGAGCGAGAAGAGTGAGTCGTTCGCTGCCGAGACCCATGCGCGCCCTGTGAAAGAGGAGACGGCGCGGAGAGCCATGTCCCGCATCGACGACAGCTTGCTCGAGGAGAAGGTCCTGCAGGTGAGCGGGACTGCGAGGCCAGGATGCCCCGAGGCCCCAGCCAGAGCAGCCATCCTGGGAACCGCGGCCGGCCAGGGCCTGATCGGCAAGGGCGCGCTCGCGGACTTCGCCAGCCACTCAGGCAGGGCGAGGCGCCGCGTGCAGCGCGTCGCAGGGCGGTGCGCGGCTGCCGGCGGCGTCGAGGGCAAGGCCGAGGTGCCCCGGCGGCCCTCATTCCGACCGACGCCGAAGCAGCGCGGGATTTTGGAAGTAGTCGTGATTTACATGTATATTATTTTGCCGTTTCCAATATTCACGTTGGTTGTGCTCGAGACAGCGATGGAATTGCCAAGAAAGCAGGTCCCCCCATGCGATGCTGAACCGCGCGGCAATGAGGGCGGGGGGGGGCATGGGGGAGGGGGGGCTTCCGATCGCACCGCCTCGTCTCATCGCGGGCGCCTCAGAATTGCCGACCGGGCAGGGGCGTCGCCCTCCAGTCTCCGCGCAAGCGAGCCAGCGGGAGTCCATGACCGCGCTCGCGCGGCCGCAGATGGAACAAATCAGCGCGTTGGAGGCCCAGCAGCCGACCACGAGCTATATGTTTATCGAGAATCGCCAGGCCATGGGGCGCACGATGGGCGTCCTTCAGTAGAAGGGCCGAGCCATCCAGAGCATCGGCAAGTCGTCTAGCTGGCAGGCGTTCCCGGAGAGTCCAATGGCCCCAGGGCGAGTCCAGCGGGCCCAACGCCCAGCGCGGGCCCGGGGGATCCAGCGGCGAACATGGAGCCACCGCCGACGGGCGGAGGCAGAGAGTCGCGCTGAAGTTCGTCACCTGCGCCCCGTAGGAGACGCGGCAGATGCCGCGGGGGGCCGCGTCCTCTGCGTCGAGGGGGACTCACTGCGTGGCCCACCAGCCTGAGCCCGAGCACATCCTTCGCCATCGCGAGCTGGCCCCGTCGGAATGCGAGCCGCCGCCGGCGATGGGCGCTCGCGAAAGGGAAAGCGCAGGGGTCTTTTTTCGGTGCCAGGCGCGGGCCAACGCCGCCCTGGGGGGCGCCGCCAACGAGGTGTCTCCAGTGAGCCCGTCGGCATCTAATCAGCAGTTTGTAGAAGTTCCCCACTCCCCTCCCCGCTTTGCCCCATTCTTGGAGCTTCGAGGATTGAGTCGGGCCGAGAGTTGGGGCCTGGGGGCCGGGTGGGATTTCGCGGAACCTTCGGGCCGGGGCAGAGCTGAGCGCGTCCTGGTTGAAGAAGGGCCGCGGACAATTGAAGCGATGCCTCCGCGCGGCGCGCCCCGGCAGATATCGGCCACGGGCCGCTAGCTAATCTTCGCCGAGAAAGCGCTGGAACAGAGACTTCCAGGCGTTACTTCTCTTGCGCTTCGCTGTTCGTCTCGCTTTCGAGCGACGCCGGCGCGGGGGGTTGTTCTCCTTGAGCAACCCCTTGGGGGCAGGTCTTTGAATGAAAAGGTTTTGCTGGAATTGGTCGCGATCCGGAGTGTTTCTGGTCGCCGTGGACCTCTGCAGGTTCGAGCTGAGGGTTGGCGCTGGAGGTCTGCCAAAACTATTCGGGTCCTCATTAGCGAGGAGAAGGTGCACCGAGCCCTCTAAAGATTCATATTTGGTCGCGCTGAGCCCCGCGCGCTTGGAGCCCTCGGCCCGGGCGAGGAAGTCTCAGGTTTTTCCCCGGGGGCTCGCGCGTCGCCTGGCTCTGGCCGCGTGGGGGGGCATGGCCGGCAGGGGGCATTCGCGCCTTGCGCGCGCGGAGGCGCCGCCCCTTCTGACATCCATAGTCTCCTCCCCCGTCGAGGCCGACGGATCGGAGGCCGCCGGGCGGGGCGGGGGGGCGCGGTGGGGGTTTCCGACGTCGAAGAAGACTCTGGTCATTCTGGCGCCGACGAGCACGCTCTTCGACTCGATGCGAGGATAATAACAGACATGATCACGCGTGCTCATATTAATTTTGGACACCCTCGCAAAGAGGTTCGCCCAGGTCCATCGCGCTGCCCGGGCTCGCCGGGGGGTTCTGGAACGGGCCCGGGGCAATTTCTATCGCGGCGCCTGCGAGGCCCGGGGGGGGGGGCAGCTGAATGCTGCCGGGCCGCCGCCCCCAGGGCGCCCTGGTTAACTGGGGGCATCGCCGCCGACGCTTTAGTTGTGCCGTTCGGGATCGAGGTTTACATCGCGTGGAATATCGCGCGCCTCGCGGCGAACTTCCAGGTTGTCGCGAGGCGCGCAGGGGGCGCGAAGGGCGCCTGGCGGGCGGCGATGGAGTGTCGGGCCCGATACTTCGGGCCTTGAGGCGCGCGCATCACGGGCGGCGGCCCGGAGTTTCAGGGGGGGCTCGAGGGGGGCCTCGGGCGGCGAGGCGCCTTGCAGCGCGTCGCTAATAACGAGGCCCCACGGGGGAACGGGCGATGCAGAGGCGCGGCGGCCAGGTCAAGGATTTGATGCTGCGAGGTATTGAGCAGAGCGTTATCTCCAATGTCGCTGAGTCTAATATGTTTTTGCCGCGCGGCATTGCGGGCTCAAAAAATCATTACTCGCACCTCGGAGCGCATGCGCCGCGCCAGCTTGTCTTGGGCCAAAACTCGCGCTGAACCTATGACTTGTTGAGCGACGATTCGAGTTCCGGCGTTGGGAATGACGACCTGCTGCAGACCGCGCGCGGCAGAGACGCAGCAGCATCGGACTTCTGCAGGGAGTTGGCCATCCGCGAGTTTGCCGGGCGATCTATGCTCCAGACCACCAGCGAGCAGCGAGCGCGGGGGGCTAACCGCGCCCGCTAACCAGGCTTCGCCGGGAGCAACATTTCGCGGCGGGCCAGTGGGTCTTCGTTTGACGCCGGGGGCCCGCGGGGGGAAGGGGGAACCATCGCCCTTCAGAGGGACAGGCGGGTGGGCCCCGGCGTCGCGGTGGCGCAGCAAAAGAACGCAGTCGGGGTCGCGATGCGACGTCGATTGCGGAGGCGCGCCGCAGAACAGGTGCGCCCAGCCAGTGGCACAGAGGCAATGGGCGCCGAGCTGTTTTTCGATCCAGAGATCCGGGATCTCATCCAGACGTCCTTCGCAAAGCCGCCCCCCCCGGAAGCTTGGGGAGCCCCCCATTCCATCCCAGTCGGAGGTGGTTGAACCCGTCGAGATGCCGCCCCCAGGCCGGTGCGGGCGCGGGAGACGCACCCTCGACAGCGTCGGCACGCGGTCGCATTCCGAGCCCCCGCACCACGTGCGCTTTCGAAGCCGCCGTTTTTGCCGGAAGCACTTGTGGCCCCCCCCATCGGGCGCCGCGAGCACGACGCCCGTTGGCCCGAGTCGCCAGGCAAGCTTAGAGCCAGGCCGGCCACCGAGTTCAGGTCCAGGGGGGCCCGAAAAGGCGGACGGCCAGACTGGATTCGCCATCGGGCCCAGACATGAGGATTCGGAAAGACGGGTCTCGAGGTCACCCGGGCGAGAGGTGGCCGACGGATGACCGACCCCCTCGCGCGAATCTTCTGTCCCCTCGATCGCGCGGCGGGGCGAGGCGGGGCGCGGAATGCGGGGATCGCGACGCGGTTCATCAGGGGGCCGAAGTTGTCAGATGAGACCAACGTCTGGGCCTGGGGCCGACTTCGAGGCGTCCACCGAGACTTTAGGGGATTCTCAGGGCGACCTCCCAGGGCGGGTTCGCAGGCAGGTTGCCGAGTACCAGTGGGCCGCTGCATCGAGGGGGCCCGAATGGGGGGTTCGCTCCAGGAGCCCGGCGAGGCAAGAAGGTGGGGGCAGTTGTTCGCCGCGTTTGCGAGTTCAGAGGAGTGCGCGTCAGTTCTCGGGGGTGGGGCGGACGTCGGCGGGGCCACTGTATATTTGACTTAACGAGCAGATGCGAGGGGGTGGGCGGAGCGGCGACTGGCGCAGTTGCGCGAATGGCAACGCCAGCGCACGCGTTCACGTCTCTCCCGGATGCAGTGACCCATATCTCTCTCTCTCTCTTTCTTTTTCTCTCCTTCTCTCTCTCTCTCTCTCTCTGCCTTTTTGGTTCCCCTCTCTCTCTCTCTCTCTGTTGTTTGTTTCTCTCTTTCTCTCTCTCTCTCTCTCTCTCTCTCTCTCTCTCTCTCTCTCCCTCTCTCTCTCTCTCTCTTTTTTGTTGTCTCTCTCTCTCTCTCTCTCTCTCTCTCTCTCTCTCTCTCCATCTCTTTCTTTGTTTATTTATCTTCCTCTTTCTCTCTCTCTCTCTCTCTCTCTCTCTCTCTCTCTCTCTCTCTCTTTTTATATATATCCGTAGCCATTTTGGCTCAAGTCTCGGCTCGAGAGTGCTCTGCACTCAGACCGCAGCCGCGACGCGAAGCGCCCCGCCTCGGAGTCAGACTCCCAGGCCTCGCGAGACCGGAGGGGTCCCAGCAGGACCCTACTGATTCGCGTCACCTCTCCACACCAGAGTGCCCGCAGCAATGGCCCCCAAGAAGCCGGAGCGCCGTCGCTCTTCAAAGCAGCCTCCGAGCTCCCGCCCCACGCGCCCTGCTGCTGAAGGGTCCCTCCTTCAACGCAAGCAGGACTGCATCGCAGCGTTCAGGCAAGCGGGGTCTGACCGCCCCACGGCCGCCTACAACGGGCTAGCCGAACTGAACGCGGACGAGCTCCAGGCAATGTACGACATGCACAAGTCCAACACGAAGAAGCTTGGCAGCGCCCTTATCCGCATGTGCGCCGCCAACCAGATTAGCTACACGCTCGATCACCACCAGCGCAGCAAGCCTAAGCGCACTGGCGGTGACACATCGCATCCACCAGCGGGCTCCGCACGTCTTCAGGCTGCGGACACCCAATTCATCGCCTTGGACCCTGCCTTTTGGAAGGTCCCTGTCCTTGCCGAACCCACCTCGCCTGACGACGGCAAGACGTGCAAGCCCAGCATCAGCCTCCACGACTACGAGAGTGGTGAACGGCTGCTGCAGCACCACCTCGAGCAGGGCAAGCGAGCCACGGGTCAGCTCGCGATTGCTGTCATGGGCCCGAAAAACGACAACTACGTCGGTACCGAGCTCGCCGTCCCCGTCCTGAAGCGCCACCCCAAGGCGCCCAAAGTGGTCCACACGCACGTCCCCGTGATCGTGTACCAGCTGGGCACCAAGGAGGTCGCCTGCACGGAAAAGGTAGCCGTCGCCACCATCGACCCTGCCGACCACGTCTGCTGGATTCGGGCGACCATACACGAGACCGAGGCCATTGCCGCAGTCCCCTCCATGCACCAGGCCTTCGAGGACCAGTTCTCGGGAGGTGCCCCCGTGAACGGTGGTCCACGCGCCAAGGGCCCTTTTCGAGGCGACTCCGCTCCACAGGACAAGGCGCGCCAAAAGCACAAGGAGTCCAAGAAAGACGCTCGCCGCCAGGAGCTCGATAGCCAGCTCCAGGACACCTTCAAGGCCCTCTTCCACGGCAACTTTAAAGCCGTCACCATCCTCGAACCCTGCAAAAGCCTAGGCAGGTTTGGATCGGGCGTCGGAAAGAGGTCCCTGGCTGCCACCTTCGGCGTCAGTCTCCAAGCGGTCGACAAGGTCCTGGCGGGATCAGGGCAACTCGGTGCCACCTACGACCTCAGCAACGTAGGTGCAGACGAGCCCACCGCCGACAAGTATCAGACCGTTGGTTCCCTGAGGACCAGCCCATCACGATGGCAGACGCGTTCCAGAAGTCGGTGGAGTTCAAGGCCCTGGGAGTCGTCAGGCACGGCAAGTCAGGCCTGCTGGGGATCCGTGTTCCGCGGGGGTCCGACGTCGCCAAGGCCGCTGCTGTCAGCATCCGCGGCTGCGAGGCTACCCTCGCCAAGACGCGCTACCGCATCACTGGCATTGCGGCACGCCACGCCACGCTGACCCAGCTCGCCAAGACTCTCACGGGCCCGTCCGTTAAATGGGACTGCGAGGTCTACCACACCGCCTGGGACCCAGCCACTGCGGCCCAGTTTGCCTTAGTGCGCGCTCATCGGCCCCCACTCACCTATACGGTGCAGGTCGCGGGGTGCCCCATCCCGTGGAGCATCACCGAGGCCCCGCTGGCTGAGGTGGCGCCGAAGCGGGACAACGTTACCATCGTCACGCCTACCACCATCACAGAGCCTGTGACGCCGCCAGCCGGTGGTGGCGGCTTTAGCCCCGCCACCGGCACACTCCTCACCAAAGCGGCCCAGAGCCCCTACCTCCACGACCTCATGACTGCCACGCCCAAAGGCAAGGGCGTCGCACCGCTCCTGACCCCCAAGGAGGAGCCTTCAGCCAAGCGCCACCGCTCCTCCAGCGGGAAACGTGACGCCACGCCGCACGCAAGGCCACCCTGCGCCCCAGGCCGCAGCTCCTCTGCGCCCCCGCACGGCACGGACGGAGCCGCTGAACCGACGGCCGCCCCAGGACCAGGTGGCCACGACCCCTGGCTTGGCACGGCGGCGGCAGAAGGTGGGGGCCACACCGAAGGCGACGCTGCCACAGCCGCCGAAGTACCAGGTGACGTCGTCGACGTCGAGATCCTCTCATCAGGTGATGAATACAGCGTGGCCTCCCACGAACTCAACACCTTCGGCGAGCGCTTCGCATCGGCCTCTAAACCGCCCGATGCTGCCACGACCCGCATCCAGCACATGGAACAGCAGCACGAGCTGCTAGCCAACACGGTGGATAACATGCAGGTGCAGCTTGCGGGCGTTCTCTCCTCCCAGGCCACACTCACGGAGCACGTTTCAGGGCTGGAACGGGGGCTTGCCACCGTCGTCACCCAGCAACAGACGGCAACCGCCGACGCCGCTGCACTGCGCGGCGACATCCAGACCCTCCTCGGGCACCTCACGGGAGGCACCATCCACCTGCCACAAGCGGCCACTCTGGAAACTAAGAAGGAGGAAGCCGCAGCGGCCGCCGAGCCCGCGGCAGCCTGCAGTTTGACCGACCAGCCAGGCCAGGCCACCCCAGGGACGGGGCCCCCAGGGGCCGACAAAGGCAAGGACAAGGGTCGGGCCACCCAGGAACCCTATTGAAGGTGCCTCAGAGAGCCCGCCTCAGCCCTCCGAGGAAGCGCCTTCAGAGGCATCGCTCCCCTCTTCGCGTCGTATCTCTTTCTTGTTACCTCATGTCTGTTTTGGCAGCAGCACGCGCAAGCTATCTGGTGTAGGGGCACCCGTAGTCTTGCAGGGGGCGTGATTGTAGCAATGTACATGAGCATTCAGGGGTATTTGAGGACGTGTGCTGCCACGCAGCTTTCGGCTCATCGCTCGCGCCGCCCGCCAGGCCTCGCCATCATGTGGCGCCTTGCCTGCGGCCTGGCCCCCCCCTCGCTGGCTGGAGCACACCCGTCTTCAGGCGGTGCGCCCCAGCACGGAGGAGAGGCTTTCCTGCGACATGCGGAGCGTGGGACGCTCTTCTACCTTTACGATGACAGCATCTACAAATACGATCACAGCGCCATTTTGGACCCGATCGTGAACAGCACCGCCGCCGCTGGTCCGTGCGGCACCGGGCCGCTGGGCGCCCCCGCGAGCGCCTGGCCTGAGCAGCACCAGGGGCCCCGCCCCACGCGCTGCCCCCCTGGGACTTCGACGGCTACTACGACGTCTACGACGAGTACCAGCATGTCTCCTACGAGCACGCCCTCGTCAACTACGACACATGCATCGCAGTCGACCACCGATGTTGCCGCAGCTGAGATGACTCCTGCGTCCTCCGGCCACGCCTCGCACCGCGTGCAAGTTCAGCTACGAGGGCTACCATCACTCAACATGACGCTTGCGGTCGACTGTCGTACAGCATATCCTCGATGGTACCCTGTCCTCAGCTTGTCCTCGACCGTCGTGCAGCATATCCTCGACAGGGCCGCTGGCAAGGCCCAGGCACGCAGTGGCGGCTTCAGCCCCGCTGTCGTGCCCCGCTTCAGCCCCACGAGTCCCACTACCCCTCTGTGCGCCAGGGGTGAACCCGAGGAGGACCCCGCTTTCTGGCACCTGATGAACATCCGAGCACGGCTCATACCGTGCGCCGCGGCGTGGGCACCAGGTGAGGACCATCAGGACGTGTACTGGGCATGGCTCGAGGACTGCGTCCCGCACGTCCTGGCGACGCTCCATCTGCCACAGTACGACCACTTTTTCCAGGAGGATTCCGCGGAGAAAAACGACGCCCTGCGCCACCGCACCGCGTTCGACATGTGCGAGGATATCTGGCACAGAGCGGGCCCCGACAGACAGCGCACCAACCGCAACCTCACTCGTATCCAGGGCAGCCACGAGTACCCCACCCGCTACTTTGGCCTCCTTCTGGAATACCAGGGCGCTCGTGCCCAGCTCGTCGGCCCTGAGGCTTTCGCGGCACCACTGCCGCCATACCTCTCACGGGCCCACGCCTTGCTGCCAAGAGGCCTCCCTCCGCCCGACCAAGACGCCCTGGCGTATCTCGCGGATGCGATCCTGCACCACCCGCCAGACCTGCAGCCGCTTGTCGAGGCGGAGCTCGCCGCGGCACCGATGGAACCGCTAAACCTACCACCGCCAGCTGGCCCCCTCGCCCAGAACGCCACGTGTGACCAGCCCGCGGCCGACGCCGAACCGCTTCTGCTCCAGCACACCGCTGCCAGCGATATCAGCAACATATCCCTGGACTCGTTCCACGTGTCGGACGATAGCCAGAACGACTCCATCCACGACACGGAAACCCAGGACCTCGACGGCACGACACCGCCAGGTGACACGGCCCAGCGCGACCGTGACAGCGAACCCTACACAGGGCGCCCCCTGTCGCACAGCAGTGCGCCCATCAACTCGGCCCAGGCCGACCCCAGCGCACAGCTCAGCGACGCCGAAGGCGCCACCACCGCCGACGAGACAAGCCATTCCACTGCATTGCCAGCTCTCACCAGCCCGCGCAGTGGCGGCTTCAGCCCCGCTGCAGCATTGGCTGGATCTGGGCGTCTTCAGACCTCAGGTGGCAGGACCCCGACCCGCACCCTTGTCTGCCGAGCTAACGCGACTGACTCCAACTCCAGCGCCGTCGACCACTGGCAGGCTGGCATCGACAATGATCCCATCGAGGACGCGAGCCCTGACGCCAGCGGCTCCTACGAGGCCCCGCACAGCGCAGCGGCCTCCCGACGCTGCGGCTGTCTCATCTGCCTCTTCGTGGCCACGTATGCCATCGTGGTAGCCATGCCGTACAAGGACCAGATCGACGGGTACCTGCCGACACCGAGCCGAGACCCCAGCTACCGGCAGCGACGACGCCGTGAAGCTGCGGCACCAGGCCCATCCGTGTCCACTACGCCCCGACGCACAACGGCATACGACGCCGCGCCCGCCTTGTGGGGTATTCTCAAGTGGACCAGTGCCAAACTCAGAGACATCGTCTCGGGCGGAGCCAGCGCAGTCGGGTCTGGCCTCTGGGGTGCCCTGAAATGGGCCAGCGGCAAACTCGGAGCTATTGCCACAGGCGGAGTGGTTTGCGGTCTTCTCCTGGTCGGCGCCAAACTTCTCGCTCAAGGAGCCGTCGGACACGTAGGAGCCCGCATCTGTGCGCGCGCCCTGGACTCACCCACGGCCCAGTGGTGCCTCCGCTGTTGCCAACCGATCAGGAGGCCGCGCGATGAGGCCACACACACAATGCCGCGCACGCATCCCGACGACCCCGAGAGCCAGCACGTGCACTCTCTTCGACACCCGCTGCTACAGGAACACTATGCTGCTGCAGTTGCCGCCGCAGTCGCCGATGTCACCACCGCCACCACCGCCGCCATTGTTGAAGCCACTGCCGCGGTATCGCGAGCCTCGTCTGTCACACCACGGTCGACCAGCCCGTCCCCGCGAGACGGCCCCACAAGCGGCGCGGCCTATGGCAACCCGCCGACTCACGAAGACGCCACAGCTCAGGCCACCGACGCCGAGGCAAGTGAAACACGTGAGCGCACCCTCGACAGCCCGTGGTCCATCTTCCGACATGCAGATGCTCGTGGTTCCTCTTCCGACATGGACACCCAACCACCACGACGGCGAGCACGCTACGCATCACCCGCCAGGCCCCAGGCGCCTCCAGGCCCTGGTACGCCCCACCCAGCCCTCAGGCCACCGACGCGCAACTTACGCAGCACCATCCAGCGCGACCCAGCGGTCCCCGTGCCGCCGACGAGCATCCTCACCTCCCTGTACCAGAACGGCTTTGCGCTTGGTAACAGTGGCGTGACTACAGAGGACATCAAAGACGCCCTGCGACTCTACGACCATCCTCGATTCACCCATGACCCAACGCTCCAAGCGTTGGCGCCGTGGACTGACATCATGCAGAGGCCCCCGAACCGACTCACTTGGGTGCTGGAAGACTCGGGTGGGAACTCAGGCGAGACGATCTTCCCCTACCTCACGTGGGACCTCCGTGAACCCACCACTGACACGCCCACGGTCTTCTGGCACGGGACCCGCGGCGACCTTGCGGCTCGTCTCGCTTTCAACGGAGGTCACCTCCTGCCGGGCCCCCGCCGTGAAGCGAAGGGTCGAACCGCCACAAATGTCGGCCGCACGTACGTGAGTGTGCACCCGTCGCTGGCCGCGTGGTACGCGGTGCCGCCTCACCCGCCCTGCAGCCTCGAAGACGACACCCTCGCCTGGGGACCCATCGCGCTCTGGATGTGCGAGGCTACCAAACCGCCGCGCGGTGAGAACTGGCACAACTTCGTGAAAGGGGAGGCTCACGGAGCGCGCCTCATCTACCCACGGGTCCTGGGCCTCCTCATCCGCATGGACTGGTGTGCCCCCACCGAAGCTGCCTCCAGGTGCCGTGCCCTCCCACACACCTATGGCATGGGCGACTGTGCGCACGCCCTCCACATTGCCGGCTTCGATCACCCAGACCTCCGCGAGGCGGCTGAAGCCCGCGACCAGGAAGCTAACACCTGGCGCCGGCTGGACACCGCGGCAGCGTGGCCACCGCCGCAGGCACTATACTCGCCAGAGGCAGCGCGAGCATGGGCTACACAGCACTACGACACCGAAGCAGCCACCAGGGCCGACCCCAACCAGCCCCGTCCGCGCGCCTCGCTTCGCAAGCTCCAGCTGGACCCGCAGCCACTGATCGACCTGGTGTACACTGGCTTGCAGGCCGTTCCCGTGCGGGGGCAGTCCGACGTACGAGCGCCGCGCCCCAGCGGCTCCAGCCCTGGGGCCGCGTCTGGCCCATCGCACACCTATCAGCCAGGTGCCGCCCTGGGACACAGTCCAGACCGCTCATCGACGACATCGGGAAGCCGACGACCGCCGTACGCCGTCCCTCATCAGCGCGGCCGCCGCCCTCGCCCGAGGCCATGCCCGCTCACGGCGATCCGCCTCGCGTTCGTCACGGCAGAGCGGCGGAAACTTCACCTCTCGCAGCAGCGACATCGAGACGTGGGAGCACATCGAGACGGAAGAGGAGCCGACCGCCTACCACGTCCTCGCCTTCCACGTCCGCGATGTGCGGGCCCGTGTGAACGCCCCTGGCGTCGAGGTCTGGCTTGACCCGGGCGAGCATCACGATGGCGCCTACCTACCGTGGGGGGCGACCGTTGTGGGCCACCGCGTTATTGACCCTGCGGTTGCGGGTCGCGACGGCTGGGTCATCCTTCACCACGACCATGGCGATACCACTACCAGGCTCTGGGCACCGACCCAAGTCCACGTCAAGGCGGACGACACTTGGCGCACGGTCATGATCCCAGCGGACCTGGGGCCCCAGTGGATCGAGCGCCATGCTGACGACGCTCGCCTCCCCGCGGAGGTGGTCCGCACTACAGGCCAGTCCTGGTTCGCCGACGTCTGGCCCTTGTGGGATCGACCCCGACCCCACCCAGACGACGCAGTCACCGACGAGCAAGCGTTCCCGCCCCTACCAGGACGCTGGACTTGCCTACAGTGCCGATTCCAATGCTGTCAGTATTGTGCTGCCCGCCGCAACACGCAGCTCGGCACCTCGGGCCAACCAACGTGCCCGGACTGCTCCCTCAGCGGACTACGTGCACCTATGGACTGGTCCACGGACTACTCTTGCAACAGCTGGACGTGTGCGTACAGCACCGACAACAGGGACTCCGACACATGCTGCCTCTCCAGCAGATGCCCGCATCCGCCTCGTCCGCACAGCCTGTTCGACGTCCGTGCCACAGGGATGCCTCCGCACATCCTCGCCCGCCAATACGGCAACGCGCCAGCCCAGCACGACCTCAAGGAACCCCCCCGAGCGCCTTCAGGCCCCGGGGGGGAGCCTCCGCAACCAGGCCAAGCAGGATACCAGGGTCAATGGTATCTACCACCGAGGCCGCGTCGCGTCCTCAAGCAGGGATTGCCCGACGGCACGAGGCGGCCACCAGGGTTCACAGGAACGGGGATGCCTGAAGACCCGTCTCCCGACCAACCGCTGTGGAAGGAAGGCTACGTGCTCTTCGGCCCTCACCAGGCCCTCAAGGAGGATTTCATCTTCAACAAAGCGGTCCGCCGACCTTACTCCCTAGCCATCACCAACATGCACAGGGATCGTGTCACAGTCAGGACCGTCTGCGAGTCTATCGCCGAGCGCATCCACACTACCCGCACGCGCTGGCGAGATGTGGTACTGTACTGGGATGCCGAGGGCGGCCCCGGGCCTCAAGCTCTCGACTACGACGTGCGCCTCTGTGACGCCATGGTGGGTCGTGCCACGACCGAAGCCGAGTTGAACCACGACCGCAGCAACCGTGGTAGCTTCTGTCTCTATGGACCAGCGCACCAGCGGGCTGTGAACATCACGGTGCTCCCCGAGCCGCAGAACATTGACTACGTGGAGCATGTGCGGCGCTACTCACCCGTCGGGGAGACTTACCCAGACCATGCCTTCGAGCACGTCTATCAGGGCTGGCGGCGGCCCGACGTGCCGCCCATCCTCCCCGACACCCGCCCGCTCTCGAGAGCCGACCAGCAGCGCTACCAACAGCACCAGCAGCGCACCCAGCAGCGCGACCAACGCGACGCAGGTCAGCCGAGCACGCCACGCAACCGCTCTCCCGCGCGCGTCCCGACAGGCGACAGCGCGGTGTACGGCGGGGGCGCCGCCTATCACCGTGGCCCCATTGGTGCCAGGCCCGCGGCGGCAGGAGCATCCGCCTCCAGCTACGGCCACGCCCCCCACGCCAGGGTGCACCCAGCGGTCGTCGGCTACCCGCGTGCACTCGGGCAGGCTCCCCCACGGGCCACCTCGCCCGTGCCAGGGTCCACGCGTGCCTGGGGCCATTACCCAGGCCGCCACGACAGCACCGCCAGCAACCAGCCCGCAGTGGCACCCCCTGCGGCTCCAGCCCAGGGGGCTGCACCAAGCCGTGGCAGGACAGGGCGCCCCGAAGGATGGCGCGAGGCGAACGTGCGTGCCTGGCAACCGCGCCAACACACGCCCCCGCCAAACGTGGCCGCAGCGCTGCGCCCTGCCCAGGCAAAACCTGCCCCCCCTGAGCGCGAGCGGCAGCCGCTCGTCCCGCTCGTCCTCACGCACACCCAGGCGCACCACAGCGCCTCCCCGCGGCACAGCGAGGGTAGTGCCTACCACGTCAGCCCCCGGCCCGACGCCGTCGACCCTGACCAGGCTGCAGCCTCGGCGGCGGGCGGCACAGGCGGCTCCCGCCCGCCCAGCCCAACACCCTGCGCAGCGCCGATCCGCTCCCCGAGCAGGGCGGACTCTGCGCGCGCTAACGCCCAGGTGGCCTCGCCACGTGACCGCCACACGGGCGGGCGCGTCCCGCGCAGCCGGTCCTACAGCCGCCACAGCTCGCGCAAGCCCCCTGGGAGCTCCACGAGCTCGCCGCCTCGCGAGACTCAGGCTGACGGCCAAGCCTCCGAGGTGGTGCCACGTTTCGGTGCCAGCGCCATCGAACCTGGCCAGGTCGACCTCGAGCCGACGCCGTCCACGGACCAGGAGCTGCCACCGCCCACCCGCGTTGTCGTCGCCTTCGACGAGGCGCCGACCTTCGACCCCTTCAAGCACAAGTACTCCGTCAAGGGCCTCGCGGCGGGCTTCGGCGGCGGCTCACCGCTGCCCCCTCTGAGCCACGGCGGCGGCCCCGCCACCTCAGCCGCTGCCGCGGCAGCGGCGGCCCCGCGTGGAGTCAGCCCTGTCCGCAACGCGTGCCTCACGGCAGCGGGCATGGACGAGGCTCAGCGCCAGGCCACCGACCGCGCCGCTCGCCACGCCCAGCTAGTGGCTGACGCGCTGGCAGGGCGTGCGCCGCCGCAGCCACAGGGCCCACCGCCCGAGGCGAGCGCGGAGGGCGCACACGAACAAGCTGTTCCAGCTGATGCTGCTCATCACGGCACTGACGGGGCGGGCGCGCCGCCGCAGGACGGACCAGCGGTGTCGCGTGCGCAGTATTTGCGCGCGCGCTGCGCCGCTGCCGCGCCGAGCTGCCGCCGCTGGTTTGCTTTTGCTCTTGAGCTCGGCAGGGCGGATCGAGGAGTCGCCTCCCTCTCCCCCTGCCGCCGTCTCACCTCTCCTCCCTCCGCCCCCCACGGTACTGGAGGGAGGAGGATTTTTCGAGGCAGTTTTGCCGACGTTTATGAACCCCCCCCGGCGCAGCGTCGACCATGCCTTGCCTATACTTTTGGCCCGACGGCGGCTTCAGCCCCGTCCAAGCCAATCTGCCGCGACGCCATGAGCTCCTACTGTGGCCAAGCCTTCTACCTGGGTGACGGCCAGGCTGCCCTCCACCGTGCGGGGCGTGCTAACCCCAGCTCCACCGACGGAGATGGGCCAGGTCGCTCCATCCACCTCGTCAGCCTCAACATCACGAGTCTCCCAGCGAACTGGCCAACCATCACCGCTCTAGGTGTCGACCACAACGCCGCAGTCATAGCACTGCAGGAGACCCGACATGCCAAGCCTACCAGGCAAGCCATCGCTACCAACGCCGCCAATCCACACCACGGAGGATACCAGGCCAGTCTGGGACCTGACCTGGATCTGGCGCGTGCCCAGCGCAAAGCTGCTCACGGTGGCACGGACCACACGGTCGAGGGCAACACCGGCGCCTCGGGTGGGGTCGCCATCCTCTCTAAGGACGCCATCGTCGACTCCACCGTCGACGACATTGCGACCTGTATCGCCACCCTCAAGGCCAAGAAACGATGGCACGAGGCCTTCCTCCCGCTCTGCACCCAGCACCGCCGCAGGCGGCGACGAAACAACCACGGTCCCGCTGGGATCTACATTGCGAGCCTCTACGGGGTCGCTGGAGGGGACAGCACCGATTTGTTTCGGCTTGCTGATTGCGCCGCCGCGAGGGTCGGCTCAGCCCCGTATTTCATTTGCATGGACGCCAACACGAACATCGACGACAATCCACATCTGCTGCACATGATGCAGCACGGATGGTTTAACGTCGCTGAAGGCACACCAGACCACACCATGCACACATATGGCAATATCCCTGACTGGGACCGCGTCACCAAGTGCCCCCGCACTTCGCGCATCGATTATATCATCGCCAACCAAGCTGCGCGATCCCTTGTCACCGACTTCTGCTATCTGCGTGACTTGCCAGCGAAGTCCCATGTTGGCCTGCAGGTCACACTCGACCTTAGCCGCCTCGATCACACGGCCCCACGCCTTCTGGCCCCCACGCCTTACCCTCCAAACGACGGAGCTCATGAGGACCACGAACTTCAGGCATTAGGGACCCTCATCGCAGGACGATACCACGACCGCATGGAGCAGGCTGACACACGCGACGATGTGGAACGCATGTTCGCCCTGGCAAACGAGGCCAGCCATGAGTGCCATCTCACCCGGCTGCGGGACCTGCCGCCCCCACCGCCAGACCACCCAAAAAAGAAGGCCCCTACCATGCACGGGCTCACACCCACGTTCGAGGAGCGACCCGCCGTCCCCCGCGCCTTTCCCACCTACGGAGCTTCCACGATTCACATGAACCGCCTTCGCAAGCTCCATCGGCAACTTTGCGAGCTTCGCTTCATCGGACAGCACCATCATATGGACTGCCGTGCTATCCCGCCGCACCTGGCGCAACGCATCGACTGCACGTGGACCGCGGCCCGCCTTCTCTGCCACAAGCTGCGCCCCACGGCCCTCCTGGCCTTTCCTGACGCCTGGACCCCCGACGTGCCAGCACCACGCGGAGAGCACCTAGATCGTCTGATCCAAAACCTAGACTCGGAGCTGGCGCGACGTGCAAACCGAGCCAAAGCTGAACGCATCAAGATCTGGGCTGAGGGTGTCCGCGAGCCAAGCGGGCGAAAGGCGGCCATATACGCACGGGCTGCCGACTGCTCGCCCACGGCGTATCTCCGCACGCCTACCACTCCCGACGATGCACAGCTCCACTGCGACACCACCGCCTTCAACCCTGACCAAGCTAGCACGGACGATAGTGACGCCGACACCGACGCCGGCGGCTTCAGCCCCAGCGACGGTAGTTCGCTCGACACGGACAACGACGACGGCCACACTCGTGGCCCACCACCTGCCCAGGTTCCCGACGCCCTCCCCGCCAACGCTATTGTTGCCAACACCAAAGACATGCTTAAGCTCATGGTCGACACCTGGGAGCCCATCTTGGGCAGGTACCGCGCTCGCGCGGGCCATGACGCCGAAGCTATGCCGACGTGGGCGGACTTCTACGACGAATACCGCCAAGAGCTGCCTACGCCATCACCAGCAGCCCCCTTCCACCTCACCGACGACCAACTCATCCACTTCATTCGCACCCGTTCACCGCGCCGCGCGGGGGGACTCGACGGCTGGACAACTAAGGAGGCTAAGGAGTTACCCGACGACATCCTTCGCCTCTTCGCCAGCGTCTTACGTGCTATGCAACGCACTGGCACCATCCCCGAGCCCCTCCTGCACGTGCCAAACCCGTGCCTCCGAAAAGGCCGAGGGGAACTCCCGACGGACCAACGACTTCTCTCGGTTCTTTCCGTGTGGATGTATGCGTGGGAAGCGCCGGCCTACCGTAGCCTCACGACCTGGCGGCAAGGATGGACCCATGCCACGAGCTTCGGCGCTGTTCCCAAAGCCACCATTGGGGATGTCAGCACCTCTCTCGCCCTGCGCATCGAACACGCCAGGACTTTACTCCTCCCCTTAGCTGGAGCTGCCCTTGACCGACAGAAGTGCTTCGACTACCTCATCACGGACATCTGTCTAAACCTTGCGCTGCACGCGGGGTGTCCACAAGACATCGTTACTGTCCGCCGAAATTTCTACAGACACCACAAACGCTACATCCGCATGAACGGAGCGTACTCCAGGGACCTGGCCAGGACAAACGGTCACCTCCAGGGCAGCTCGTGGTCCCTGGATGACATCAAGCTGCTCATGTGCGTGTGGACAAAGAGGCAGCACCGATACGTTCCTCGATCACTCAGCACTACCTTCGTTGACGACAGCAACTCCACTACCCACACCGCTTCTGAGCTGCAGAAATCTCTCGACGAAACCGCCAAGTTTGATCGATTCTCAGGTCAACGCATTCACCCTGGTAAAGTGGCAGGGTGGGCGCTCACCGACGAGCTTCACGCCGCCGTTACCCAGCTCACACTGGCGGATCGCCCCCTACGTGTGGTCGATTCCTTCAAGCTCGTCGGGAGTTACATCAACGCAGAGGCAGCGCCGGCTCCAGCCGCGCTTAACCTCACGGCCACCGCAGACGCCCGTGTACGGAGGGCGACTATCCGCCTGCCGCGCATTGGCAAGCTCCCGTCGCCGATGCTTATCAAGGCGCGGCACGCCCGATCCCTGGCTGCCAGCGTCTGCACCACGGGCACCGACATTCAAGCACCATCAGGCCCAGCCAAGACTGCCTACAACCACGCCCTCAAGGCGGCTATCCGCCCCAAGGGGAACAAGTGGGTCGAGTTCTGGACTCTCATGGCCGTGTGCGTGCCGGGACACGCCCTTGAGATCGACGCCATCACGCAGCGTGAAGCATTCCTGTGCCTGCGGCGACAGGTTAACCGCGACGTTACACTCTGCGGGCTCGCCAGAGACCTCCAACACCACGTCCAGACCCTGTTTGGTGGAGGACCCGTCGGACGACTCGTCCAGTCGCTCCAGCAGCTCCGATGGACCTGGCCCACATTTGGCATCATGTACGACGACTGGGGCTGCCCGATCAGCTGGCTGAATTTACCCCAAAACGCCTTCCTGCACATGCTGCGGGCCTCACAACGCAGGGCATTTCTGCGGAGGATCAAGCCACGGCGACACGACCTTGGCTACCTCGCCTCTGTCAGACAGGGCCTTGACCTCTTCGCCAGCACGTGGCTCGCGCGAACTAAAGGAGCAGCCAAATGCACTGCCTGGCAGCTGGCGCTCCTCCTGAACTACCTGTCGGGCGGGGACCACACCCAACAGCGACGATCCCGATCAAACACGTCGGCAGACCCCAGCCCCATGTGCCGCTACTGTGACGAGGAAGAGGAAACTCAGGAGCACACTGTCCGCGACTGTAAGTGCTGGGCCCGAGAAAGACTCCCTCTCACCACCCTCATCAGTGACGACCAGTGGGCCCGTCTTCCGCCGCACACAAGACACTGCGGGCTCTTCGACGAAGACCCAGCCCTCCTCGACCTGCAGGCCGACCTCGCGAGGGACCCGCTGCCACAGCCCATTCCGCGGCCCTCCCCTGATGGTGATCCTGCGGCTTCAGCCCAGGACACCTACACCACCTACCTTGACTACGACACTGGTTGGACATGGGTCTATGCTGCCACGGACGGTGCGTGCACCAACCAAGCCATCCCATTGCTAGCACGAGCGGGTTACGGCGTCTACTACGGCATCGATCACCGCATGAACTACAGTGCACGCGTTCACGGCCTAACGCAGAACGCCCAGGTTGCGGAGACCCTCGCCATTGTCCACCTTACGGCATGTGCCGAACGGCCCGTGCACGTTTTCGTGGACAACCAGGCGGTGGTCGATGGGTTCCAAAGCATCATCGACGGACATCCAGCGCCGCAGGGCACGCACGCGGAGCTCTGGGAAAAGATCCACCGATGTGTTATGGCCAAGCCCAACATGTTTCGCGTCGAAAAAATCGCCAGCCACCTGGGAGACCTGGGCATCGACCTTGGGCTCATCGGGCCCATCGCGGAGGAGTTCAACCGTCAGGCCGACGCCCTTGCCACAGCGGCGGCACGCACGCACAACCTTCCCCGACGACATTGTTGAAGCTGCCAAAACACGACATCGCCAAGCGACCGTGCTTCATGGGGTCGCTGTCGCTATCTACGAGCGCAGACACCGTACTCTGCCGCTCCCACACCGCAGGGCTGGGTTTACAGCAGCGGAACTCAGCAAAATGGAACCGAACCCCCTGCTGTCGGACCAGGCACCACCCGCGGCTGGACCATGCATCCCGCAGAACCCGGATGAGCTCTGGGCCGAGGCCCTACGGGCGATGCACGACGAACAGGAGGACGACCCGTTCGGCTTCGGCGGGGGATTAGACTTCCTGGACGACGGGCCAGCCAGCGCCAACCCTGCCCCGTCGGGCAGCATCTCGACGCCCACCTCGACTCCGCCACCGAGAGAGACATCGCACCCACATGATGACGTCGCTCACCGTCAAGACGCCGACGAGGACCTTTATGATCCCCTCGGATTGAGTGGCAGCATAGACGACGCCCCGCCGACACCCCACGCTGCCGACGATGCCGCTTCATCGAGACGCCACCCGACCACGCGGCCGACCTCCGAGCCCTCGCACGGCATCATGGTTGGTCCCCCCGTGCCACCCACCCCGTCCCCCCACCAGCGCCAGCCCGCGGGGGCGGCTCCAGCCCCCCCGCAGGGCACTGTGCCAGTCAGGCCGTCGCACCCCGTCCACGCTTTTACTGTTGCTGGGTGCGAGGCTGCGGCTCCTCCGTCCTCACGGGGCGTGGCCCTAGCGGCTTCAGCCCTGGGACCGCGCGTTACCCTCCAGTCGCCTCACAAGAGCGACGGCCGCCAGCACACGGATCGTCGCACCGCGCTGGTCCACCACCTGGCCAGGCGCACCGATGACCTCGTCCCCGCCACGAGGCCCGCGGCCGCAGGCACAGAGCAGCCGCCCCTCACCGACCGCGAAGCCGAGCTGTCCCAGTCTATGGCCGCTCTTCAGCAGAGGTGTGCTGCTCTCGCCGCCGACCTTGCCGCTGCTCAAGCCCGTCAAGGCCCTCTGCTCCAGCGCCTCCACCGCGCCGGGCGTGCCTTCGCCGAGCTGCTTACACCCTCGCCCGATGGTGCTGCGCCGCCACTCACCCTCCATGCTATGCTGTCATCGCTCCGCGGCGCTCCGCCTGGAGCCCCGCGCTAATCTCCGCCATTCTGCCTGCCCGTGTGCACGCGTGGCCCCGCGTCCACGGTGTCAGGGCGTGGGGGCGGGGGGTGCCCCGTCCCTGCGCGCCGCGTTGCGGCCAAGCGCCCAACTGGCGGTCTGCCAAGCCGCCTAGCCACGTGTCTGCACGTCGCCTTTCTTGTTGGGGCCTTCTTCGTCACGCGGTCTGACACGTGAGATCTTCACTGTGTGTCCGCCGTCTGTAGCGTCAGTCGCATTGCGCCGGGGGAGGGGGTTTGTTGCCCGCCCTCGTATCTCAAGGCTGCACCGCCGCAAATAGTGTTTGGCGGGTTGTCGCACCGCAGTGCGCCTCGCGGACGGACCCTGGTCCGCCTACTTGTCCGGTCTCTCTCTCTTTATATCTCTCTCTCTCTTTTTCTCTCCCTCTCTCTCTCTGTATCTATCTATCTCTCTCTCTCTCTCTCTTTCTTTGTTTCTGTATGTATGTATTTATTCTTCTTGTTTTGTTATCTCTCTTTTTCTCAAGCAATTGGGGCTCAAAGTATCTTTGAGCCTGCCTAGGAGGAGTCGGCTTGCAGGGGGGGGCGGGCGCGGGGGGGGCGCCAACGACCGCGCCGATTCCATCGCGGCCCGCTGCCCGTTCCCGGGGCTCTCAGGCATCCTCCAGGCCCAGTCGGCCTCGCAGTCGGCGCCGGCGTCGCGTCGCCCGCGAGCGCCACCCAGCGGGCGGGCCGATCTTGTTGCGCATGTTTGGCGCGAGAGACCCTCGCGGCTCGCGGGCCTCGCGCTATGCCCGCGCCCCAGGGCGGCGGCCCAGGCCCTTGTAGCTTCCCGCGCTGACGCGATGCCCTCGCGCGCGGCGCCAGAGCGGGCGCCGCCGACCGTTCGGTTCGGTTCCGCGCACTTCTCATGCGAGAACGCAGAGCCCCCCGTGCTGCTCGCGCACTTTGCGCGCTGAGCAATGCGATGCAGTTGCGACGGCCGCGCGTTCAATTTGAAACCGCAACGCAAGCTTCCATTCCCGCGCGCGGGGCGGGGCATGAACTTACAGATGAGCCGACGGTCGAGAACTCGCGCGCGCGCCCGCGCCTGCCATGTTGGGCGTGCGCGCTGGGCCTGGAAAACTGCGGCTCGGCCGCCCGATGCGCCCCAAAAATCGCTTCGCCTCCCCCCCGCCCCCCTCCCCCTCAAAACTCTCCCGCGCTCATGGAAAAACCATGCCGCCGAGGCGGGGGCTCGGGCCGCGGCCTGATGGTCCCCGGGGCACAGGGGAATCAAAGGAATCACTACGGAATCAGTACAGAATCAAAACAGAATCGGCACAACTGCGACCCCTGATTCTAGCGGAATCAAAAGAAACAGTGCGGAATCAATACGGAATCAAAGGAGGAATCGGCGATGGAACCAGAATCGGCCAGAACGGGGAAGTAGGCCAGGATCGGTGCCAGAACCCATGGAGAGAGGCCTTTTTCCCGCGAGTTCATTGCGGCGGGTCCGCGGCGCGGGCGCGCCGCGCGACTTCGCTGGGTCAGCGAGGCGCGCAGTCGGCGTTCAGAATGAACCGGTTGTTTTCAGGGCGATATCCTGGCGGCGCGCCGGCGCATTGCGCATTTGCGTATTCCTGGCGGGCTGTTCGAGGGCCACCCGGCAGCGTCGGCCGAATGGCCCGCAAATACCGCGCGGCCGATCGCGCGCCCCATGCGGTCACGTCGACCGCCGTGTGCCGCGACGGCCGCGCGCCCCGGACCGCGCCATTGCCGCGTTGGATTGGGCGGCGCAGCGCCCGTCCTCCAAAAGTCGTTACACGCATATCGCGCGTGTCGAGCCAGCAGCAATCGCTCCCAGAAGCAGCCTTGACAGGCGCCCCATGCCCGTTGTCGCCCAGTTCCGATCCAAACCATAGTTTCTTAGGATGCGCTTGCGCGAATGTGGGCGCGCGGGCAAGTAACGCGCGCGCGCTTGGCGCAGCCTGGGGAGTCCAACATGGAGCCCCCCGGGGGCGCGGGGCGCCGGCGACGCCTCCGCCCGCCTCCCGCGCGCCCGACCCCCGCAAGCCGACTCCTCCTAAGCCTGCCTCTGTACCGTCCCGTGGTGCTTGAGGTCGCGTCTCCGGAGGGAGACCGCCAAACCAGAGGCAATCACAACCAGTTCCTTTCTCTCGCCATGGCTCCGCCGCGTCGCAAGGGCGGCGACTGGGCGGGCTGGTTCGACCATCGTAGCGATGCTGGTTCTCCTTGGAAGTGTGGGCGCTGTGGATGCGCCAAGAACTTGGGGAGATTCTGGCATTGCAAGCAATGTGGTGGCAAGAAGAAAGATTGCGACGTCACACTTCCTCCTGGTGATGCTGGAGATCAGTGGGCCGCCTGGGAGCGACCTCAAGGTGGAAGGTCTGGAGACCCTGCGCCCGTCGGGCTTCAAGGGCGTGGTCCTCCACCAGCGCCCATCATTGGGAACCAGGGCGCTCTTTCGGACGGCGAGATCCAGCAACTCATCGAGCTCAACAAGAAGATGGGCAATCAGACTGTGGCAACGGCTTACCAACTGCGCCTCGACCAACGTCGGTCTGCTGGGGAGCCGATTCCTCTCCAGACGCAGGTGTCCACGGTCGACCGCCACATCGAGCAGCTCGAGAAAAAGCTCAACGCCGACATTGCGCAGCATGAGCGGTGGAAGAATTGGCTCGACGACAAAAAGGAGTCTATTGCCAAGATCAGGATCGAGCTTCGTGATGAGATTTCTAAATACAAAGGCTTGGTGGAGCAGCTCTCCAGCCAAGTATGCGCGCCAGCTCCGACCCAGCAGAAGACCCAGGTCACGCTGCAGGAGCTGCTCAGCGGCAACGGAGAGTTCCTCGATCTCTCCAGCGTCGAGAGCGCTTTCGGGGTCGACGCTGACGCCTATGACATTCAAGACTCAGATCGAGAGGAGCTTGCAGCCAGGTCGCAGCAGCTACGTGAGCAGATCTCAAATTCCGCTAAGGACCTCTTCGGCCAGGCTTCCCAGAAGTTCGAGGAGCTCAAGAGTGCGCACAAGGCCCATGTCCTCCGCCTCGGCAAGAAGCGCAAGAATATCGAAGGTGAAGCTACGAGCGGTGCCGCCGAGTCAAGAGGAGGAGGTGCTGCAGGAACTATTGACGGAGCTGGTGGAGCTGCACCTGAGGGCTCGGCTGCGAAGGAGAGCGGCAGCGCTGGGCAGGGGTCTTCGACCTCGTCGGCCACGGCGCTCTTGGAGACTGCAGACAAGCTCTTGGGTCCACTACCTCAGCAGGCAGTCCCCCCTGTCGTCGCGTAGGCGGCAGGGGGGCCGTCATTTTCATGGTTCACCCGATATTCCAAGTGGTCCATCGGCCACATCCTCATCCCCACCGGCGCCCGATTCGTTTCTCGGAATTACATCGTCAGAAAGTTCGTCGGCGAGGGCTCCCTCGTCGGCAACATCGGCTGCACAGACTTCGTGCAGTTCTGACAGCCTCTCTCCCCCGTCAGCCAGCAAGCTGACCAGTAAAGTTGTTAGGCTTCCTTCTGATGGAGCCCTTCCATCCCACCCTTCTAAGTTTTTATATGTGCTCCCCTGCCCTGCCTGCACGTTTCAGTTAGCTGTCGAGACGATCAATTGTACGGCGTGGTCATCGATTGAGTCCTGGGTTGAATCCTCGACTTCGCACGTACTCCTGGTTCAGGAACATCGTTTGGTTAGTGTTGACGACATCGCGAAGGCAGGACAGTGGGCACTGAAGAGGGGATGGAAATCTAGATTCGCTCCAGCGTTACGTACCAGTGAGGGGGGTTCCTTTGGAGGGGTGGCGATTTTGGTACGACAGTATCTTGGATTTCACGATCCCGATTTTGAGGCTGTCGTCGTTCCCCACAGAGCCCTGAGTGGTATTGCTTCGGTCCCTGGAGCTCCACAAACATTGTTCACGGCCCTATATCTATATGACAGTGAGGACCTCTCTGACAGCAACCTCGCAATCCTATCATCAGTCGGATCTCGGCACAGCGAGTTTGCTGGCCTGCATTGGAGGAGATTTCAACATGACGCCTGAAGTTGTGGCCGACTCGGCAGTGCCAGGCTGGTTGAAGTCTAACATCATTTTCACTAAGAATGGAACATGTACTAGCACAGGAGGAGTTCGTACGTTAGACTTCTTCATCTTGTCTGCAGGCCTTAGCCGTTGCTTGCAGTCTGTCGAGACGGTGCTCGGCACCGACATCAAGACGCACACCCCCGTT
Source organism: Prorocentrum cordatum (assembly GCA_963575745.1). NCBI lineage: Eukaryota > Dinophyceae > Prorocentrales > Prorocentraceae > Prorocentrum > Prorocentrum cordatum. The sequence goes on from CAUYUJ010004514.1 coordinate 490,361, forward strand.
CGCATCCTCTTCCACCCGCAGTTGGCTGAGCTCAAGGCCCCCCAGTTCCTGAAGCCTCCGAAGATTCCAGCAGAGAGGCCAGTTGGCCCGCAGCCCCACCCTCCTGACCTCTCGGAGATCTTGGGCTGCGCCAGTCATGGCATGGATCTTGTCGCTCGGAAGGCCCCCAGAGGCCAAGTGCAGCGGCACCTCGACACGCTGTATCGCTTATGGGCGGATACCGCCGAGTGGGAATTGTCTCAGGTCCTCCAGACGGACCTGCCTATTTGGGGTGCTAGGGGCAGGCGGCCTCGGCTGGCCTGGGTCTCGGCGCTCGACAGGGACCCCAAGGCCTCCTACAAGGACCCCATGCTGTTCGCAGGGAGATGGCTATCCCGATCCATTCGGTTTCTCTTGGGCGCCATGACCGACGGTGACGTTTTGACGTTCAACAAATACAAACATCACATCCTGGAGGCGCCCCAAGAGATTTTCAGTGCTCTGGGAGATTTCCTGGAGTTCTATCGTGAAAGTTGTGTCCTGGTCTTGGGGCTTGAGGGAGTTCGTGCTGATTCAGGAGGTCTTCTTGAATGTCAAGCTCGCCTTGAACCCAGATTAGATGAGTATGCTAGGGCTTCCTCGCAGCGATCTTTGAAGGCGTGGCGTAGCTGGCTTCTAGACGGCATCGACAAGGGTGGTCGTGATGCCCATCGTTGGACCAAGGAGTTGAAGCCGTGGGTCGCGACCACCACGCTCTCGGCCGAGGGGCTCGTCCTCTCGGACCCTCTTTCGCTCCTCCAGGCGGAGGGGGCTAGGTTTGGTGAGCCTTGGAACTCGAAGTCCCACCCTCCTGAGGCCTCCAAGGAGCCCGTCGAGCACTTGGAAGGCCTAAGCCCCCTCACGCCAGAAGATCTGATCACTGTGAGTAAGTCCTACGCGACAGGTGCTGTCACAAGTGTGGATGGCTTCCACATGCGTCATTTTTCGATGTTGCAACCAGGCCTCCTGTCTGTTCTGTGCACGCTCTACTACATGATGGAGTGCACTGGGCTCATGGCCCACCAGACACAGGTATTGATCACTCTCCTCCTCGCCAAGCCAGCAGGAGGTTATCGGCCGATCGGCTTTTTTTCAGCGCATTATCGTTTGTGGGCGAGAGTTCGCCGCCCATGCGCCGAGCGATGGGAAGCCGATCATCAGCGGACTTACTTCGCAGCTGGTTCCTTTAACTTTGCCCTCGACGTAGTCTACAGGCAAGCCGTCAAACACGAACACTCGTTGGGGAAAGGAAAGGCGGTAGCTAAGATCCTCTGGGACCTCTACAAGTTCTATGAATCGATTCGGCTTCCCAAGCTCGCGGCGCGCTGTGAGGCCCAAAGTTCCCCCAAACAGATTTACAGGGTCTCGATGAAGGCCTACGGAGGTGCTCGGTTTATCTCTCTTGGGGGCCTTTTGCATGGCCCGCATGTCAGTGAGCATGGAATTGTTGCAGGGTGCAGTTTCGCTACAACGTACATTAGGGCATACGTTATCCCCACGATGGACCTCCTGAGGCTCCCCTACCAGGTTCAGCTCGACATCTACATAGACGACTACGGTATTTCTAGCAGTGGGTCTGGGAAGTCTGTAGTGTCTTCGCTGAAGTTGGCCTCTACCGAGCTGCTTATTGCCCTCGAAGAGGACATGGAGTCGCGTATTTCTGACGAGAAGGCAGCAGTTGTATCATCTGTCAATTGGGTCGGCCAGGCAGTCAAGTCTTTCTTGGGGAGGTACGGAGGACCTTCCGCTGATTGCCACGCTGCTATCAACCTTGGTATTGACGACGGCGCTGGTCAGGCGCGTCGTGCCAGAGGTCGTGGCCGCAAAGCTGTTGCTCGCTTTCGTGTTTTTCGTCAGAGAGTCAAGAGGGCCTTCAAATGTCGGCAGGCGCTTGGACGTCATTCTCGTACAATATTCGTGTCTGGGCCTGTATCCTCGGTTACGTATGGGGCGGCTGTCTTTGGGACGTCTGATCATGAAATGGGGCTCTTGAGGACTGGTTTCGGAAAGGCTGTCAAACCATCGGCTAGTTCGAGGTCACGACCCGTTATACCACGCTTCCATCGCTTTTATCGCTCGGTACTCCAGGGAGATTTGGGACGCCCAGGTTCAGCAGACTCCTTTCGCTCTAGGATTTCGCGAGCTTCGTGCAGCTTGGGAGCTTGTCTGGGCTAGCCCACCTACCTCGTGGCGCAGGGTGCGCGGCCCGATGCGCGCCATGTTTCTTTCGCTCAGCCGTATAGGCTGGTCCATGACATCCTTTGCGCAGCTGAAGAACGACCTTGGTGTCGAATATTCCCTGACCATCAATTCCCCCCAGCTCATCAAACAGTTGCTGCGCGAAGGAGTGGTCAGGATGCTATGTCGTGTTTCTGGTCAGAAGCCCGGTCTTCAAGGCCGTGCATGCTACGACGCTGTGATCAGAGACTTGCGCAGCTCGAAATACTCCTATTTCGAGAAGAGATGCATCCGTGCCAATGCCTGTGGGGCCTGTTGGACCCAGGAGAAAGCTTTGCCCCTCGGATGTCAAATCCCTGGGGTCCGTTGTTCTCTGTGTGGCAGCCCTTCGGACTCGATGTGGCACAGGTTATGGGTGTGTCCTGCGGTCGACGATCTCAGCAGGGAGCTTTGTGATCCCGAAGTGTTGCAGGCGAGTTCCGAGGTGGACTTAGCCACCGTCTCGAACGACCAGTTCGTGCTGTTCACGAAAGGTATCTTCACCCACCCCAGCGAGCACCTTCCGATGCCCTCCAGAGAATGCCCCCCGATGGTCCATTGGGAAGCTCCTCAGCATGATGATTCAGACGAGCAATTATTATCTGGGAGTGCTTTCTTCGACGGATCATGTAGGAAGCACGCAATTAAGGGACTAGCTGTATACGATAATAATAAGGATTTGCAGTGTGTCATGTGGGCCCCCCTCTGGGACAGGTTCCCCCAGACCTCCCAAGCGGCGGAGTTCCGGAGCCTGGCCTACGGGTCTTTGTGCCTCCTTGGGCCCTCTGAAGGTTTCAGCGATCGTCTCAATGTTTGCAAAGCTTTTCTTTTGGAGAGGCCCAAGCGTCTCTCCTACAAGCGGCCTTATTCTGGGTTAGTGACTAATACCCTTCAGTCTAAATTGACCAGTCTTCACAAGGTGAAGGCCCACGTTGCGGATTTCCCAGATTTAACGGCCGATCAGCGCTTTTTCAAGCTTGGTAATGGCGAGGCCGACAGAGCGGCCAAGCGAGGAGTGGACATGCACGCCAAAGGTTCTCAGGCCGAACTTGATCTTGTAGACTGGCAACTCAAAGTTGCCAAGAGCGTCGGCCTGCTGGCAGCCCGTCTCCTCCCGTCTTGGCCTAGACTCAACCTTGACGGAGTTGATGTTATCGCCCCTGCCCGTGTGTTGGAGCTGCCGCCCCCTCCTGCGGAGCAGTATCAGCATGAGTGGATGTGGTGTGCCACTTTCTGGCGATGCAGCGTCTGTCTCCGTAGCCGCAGACAGTCTGCGAAGCCTGATCTTTCAGGGTGCTCGGGCCAGCTCCCTGACGTGGCCCTTTCCACGCGGGATAAGGGCCACGTTATCACGGCCCTTCGTTGTTCGAATCGAAGCATGCTTTATTTTTGTCATCTCTGCTGCGGGCACAGCTGCGGTGGAAGATTCAAGAAGCTCAGTGAGTCTTGTATCCGAGAGCCCGAGGGGCCCAGGAAGTCAAAGTGCGCGTCCTCGGTCTTGAGGGCGCTGCGGAGGGGGGGACATCCCAGGCTGGCTGGAGTGTTTTGTGAGGTGTTTGACCCTGCCGCCGAAGCGAGCGAGTCTGAGGCTGGCGATCGGGCCGAGCCTGTCGGGTCTGCTCAGGGCCGCAGACCGCTTCGGGGGGAGGGCGAGCACGCTCCAGACCAACGACCCTTTTCAGACAGCTCGGACTGACCGCACCAGGCGGGTAAACTAGTCCGAGTTTTTTCTTAACTCAACCCGAGCTGGCTCGGGTTCAGGTTGCTTGTCAAAAAATGTTCTCTCTCTTTTTCGTGTCGGAAGGGGCAGGAGGTGAGTTTGCGAGGCCTGAGCGGGGGCGAGCGAGCCAGCGAGTGGCGGGCCGTTTGCGGTAGCGGTGCTGTTCATGTCCGCTCGCCAGACATAGGCGCTGACCTCCATCGCATTTTCCCGACCCGGCTTGCGAGTTCAAGCATGCTCGGACGATGGAAACCTCAGGAGGGCACACTCTCTCGGCCGAAGGCGAGATCGCGGAGATGCGCGAGGGCGCCTGGGGACGACGACGCAGCGGAGCCTCGCGCCTGATCCACGAACCCCCAGATGCAGTCACGCATGAAATCTCCGGATCGTCTTTCCGATGCCCGGTGTCGATGTGCACGTTGGCGATATTAAGAAAGCTTTCTGCCAGAGTGACAAGCTGCACCGCCTCCGTGGCAGGGTCTTCGTCGAACCCTGCGATGGGCTTCAGTTCCCCCCCCGGCTCTTTGATAGAGCTTCTCGTTCTCCCGTTTGGAGCTTGACGATGCCCCATCGGCCCTTCGCACAACGATTCACGATTTCATGACCAAGGAGAGGCATCAGAAAGCTAGCGCGGAACCATGCTGGTTTGTTGAGCGGTCAGGAGGATGTCTCAGGTCCCATGTCATTGTTGACGTCAACGACCGACTGATCGCGGTGGCTCCGGACATCGCGGAAGATTGGATCGCTCGGTTCATTGGACGGTTTAAGTTTGGCAAGTTGAAACAGGTGAACCAGAATGGGGTTGATTTTTAGGTAGGTGCTTCCGTCGGATGCACGACCGCGTGCTTATTGACCAGGAGAAGTGCATCCTTGAGAAGCTGCACAAGGCTGAGTTGCCCAGAGAGCGACGCAATAACCACTTGAATACCCTCCTTCCCCACGACCTCGACGAAACCAGGTCTTTGATCTGTCGTCTCAACTGGATCGGCAGGGTCCTTGCCTGCGTTCGGCGTTTCAACCCCTCCCTTTCCCCTGGGTTTTGACCGGGGCGGCGGGGCCAAACAGGTGGTGTACAGTCGGGGGATGGGCAGGAAATCGCGCGCCGAGGCGGCGGGTGATGCCTCAATGCTCCATCCCTTTCCCGGCGAATTGTCGTAATTTGGCGGGGCACGTTCAAGTCACACAACACCGAACCATTCTAGAGTTCAAGAAATTGGGTGGGGTGACGATGTATGGTGCACCCATGTTACATTAAAGGTGGTACATTTGCTCGTATCACGAACGTGATTTGGGCCCGACTGGCGACTGGCAGCCATATTTGCCAACGAGAGCCTTGTGGAAAATAAACAGGGCGACGGCGTGGATCCCCGACAGGGTCTGGATCAATGCAAGCGCTGTTGGGGGGTCGGGTGCTGCGTGGACCCTAGACAGGATTGCTTAAGTACAAGCGCTGTTTGGTCGGGTGCCGTCATCGTCGTCGTCGTTGTCGTTTTCCGCCTGCTTCCTTTCCTCTTGCCTCCCGCAGACAGAGAGTGTGCGGACGACGAGAATTGCTTGCACAGTGCTTGCACGAAGGCGCATTGCTCCGCAACTGTATTGGCCCAGGGCACCAACTGTACTGGTCCAAAGCACCGCTGTATGTTTGGTTTGTTGGAAAACCTGCTGCCATATGGCCATCGTGTCCACACCTAGGGCAATGAGAGATGTTAGATTCATACTCGTCCTGGCTTCGTCTTGGCCTCGAGGGTGGCGCGTCTCAACTGGATCGGCAGGGTCCTTGCCTGCGTTCGGCGTTTCAACCCCGCCCTTTCCCCTGGGTTTTGACCGGGGCGGCGGGGCCAGACAGGTGGTGTACAGTCGGGGGATGGGCAGGAAATCGCGCGCCGAGGCGGCGGGTGATGCCTCAATGCTCCGTTCCTTTCCCGGCGAACTGTCGTAATTTGGCGGGGCACGTTCAAGTCACACAGCACCGAACCATTCTAGAGTTCAAGAAATTGGGTGGGGTGACGATGTATGGTGCACCCATGTTACATTAAAGGTGATACATTTGCTCGTATCACGAACGTGATTGTTTGGGCCCGACTGGCGACTGGCAGCCATATTTGCCAACGAGAGCCCTGTGGAAAATAAACAGGGCGACGGCGTGGATCCCCGACAGGGTCCGGATCAGTGCAAGCGCTGTTGGGGGGTAGGGTGCTGCGTGGACCCTAGACAGGATTGCTTAAGTACAAGCGCTGTTTGGTCGGGTGCCGTCATCGTCGTCGTCGTTGTCGTTTTCCGCCTGCTTCCTTTCCTCTTGCCTCCCGCAGACAGAGAGTGTGCGGACGACGAGAATTGCTTGCACAGTGCTTGCACGAAGGCGCATTGCTCCGCAACTGTATTGGCCCAGGGCACCAACTGTACTGGTCCAAAGCACCTCTGTATGTTTGGTTTGTTGGAAAACCTGCTGCCATATGGCCATCGTGTCCACACCTAGGGCAATGAGAGATGTTAGATTCATACTCGTCCTGGCTTCGTCTTGGCCTCGAGGGTGGCGCGGGGGCCCCCAGGCGGAGCGCGCTGCTCGGGGCCTTCTCCCTTCTCTTGGGTCCCCTGTCCTCCGGGCCCAGGCTGCCTGCTGCGCTGTCGGTGTCGGCCGGTCAGGGTCTCGCTGTCGGTTCGGCTGGTTTGGGGCTTTGGTGTGGCCGTGGACGGCGTCTGCTCCGATTCGGCGCAACGTGCGTCAGGAGGGAAACACACAAACGCAAATGGTCGTCGAGTCCGAGGAAGATTTCAGAAAATTGGGCAAGAGGGGGGAAGAAACACAATCAGAAAATAACCGACAACCCCTGATAATAGCACCCGGGGGACAATCAAGTTCTGGGTCCAGCGGGGGTATTAAACGATGTCTCCCGGCAACACGACGACGACGACGACGGGCTGAGAAAGTGAGAATACCATAGCCCTGCCACACGTTCGTGACTTGGGAAAGCTGAAGTGGTGAGAATTCCGTAGCCCTGCAACACGTTCGTGACTTCCGAAAGCTGAAATGGTGAGACCCCCATTGCCATGCCACACGTACACAGGGAGACTGCAACTTGGATTCGCAATTTCCCCCACGATCATAAAGTTCGGTTTTGCCGCCCCTCTCCCCCGACCAACTCTGTATTGGCCAGGGATAGCCAACTCTCAGCTGGGAAGGGGGGGATGATTTATTGTCCGGGGCTCGCCGTTATGGAAACAGATTCGGAATTTCGGGTTTTGTGTTTTTGTTTATGTGTGTGTGTGTCCCTGGCGTACCTTTTCCTGCACTTCAACTTCGGCACCGCCTGATCCCAGGGTTTCGCCCTCTCTCGGCCTTGACGTGAGGCCCCGCCTTCTTTTGCCCTCCCTCTGCTAATTAAAGCTGTGCGCTTCCCGCTTAGCTTCTATCGGAAGAGGTTCGCTCTCGCCCCGCAGATCAAAAAGTGTGTGTGTGTGTCCCTGGGCCCGGTCGGTTTGGGGGGGAAGGGCTCAGGGGCTCAGGGGGGATGCATCGAAATCCCAATCGCCCACTCATCGCTGGGAGGGGGCCCAATAGCCCGCCCCGTCCAGGAACGTGCAGTGTCGCCTGTATCGCCGCTCTACCGGCGATGTATCGCCGATTCTAGCTTGATGTTCCCTTTTCCCCACACCTACCATACGCAGTTGGGAATACCGCCGTTGTGAGAACTGCCCTCGGTGGAGCTCCTTATGGGCACGAAGCGCGCGAAGTGTGCGCCACAATGGGGCGGGGCCGCCATGCGTGCGCTGCAGCCGGGGCCTTCGGTGGAGTTCTCTATGGGGCCACGAAGCGTAGGCGGGGTGTGCCAACGTCGAAGGGAAGCGGCATGCAAACCATGCTACGGTGGCCTTCGGTTGAGCTTCCCATTGGGCCACGAAATGTGTGAGGGGGTGTGCCAAAATGGAAATGGGGAGGGCGGCATGCGAACCATGCCACTGGGGCCTTCGGTGGAGCTCCCTTTGTGGCCACGAAACGTGTGAGGGGTTTACCAAAGTGGAGGGGAAGGACGCCATGCGAACCATGCCACTGGGGCCTTCGGTAGAGCTCCCTGTGGGGCCACGGAACGTGCGAGGGGTGTGTCAAAATTGAAGGGGGGGCGGCATGCGAACCATGCCACTGAGGCCGTCGGTGGAGCTCCCTATGGGGCCACGAAACGTGCGAGGCGTGTGCTAAAGTGGAGGGGAGGGGCGCCATGCGAGCCATGCCATTGGAGCATTCGGTGGAGCTCCCTGTGGGGCCACGGAACGTGTGAGGGGTGTGCCAAAATGGAAGTGGGGGGGCGGCATGCGAGCCATGCCAGTGGGGCCTTCGGTGGAGCTCACTATGGGGCCACGAAGCGTATGAGGGGTGTGCCAAAGTGGAGGGGTGTTGACATGCGAACCATGCCACTGGGGCATTATGTGGAGCTCCCTTTGTAACCACGAAACGTGTGAAGTGAGTGTGTGTGTGTGTGTGAGTGTGCGTGCGTGTGCCAAAGTTGAGAGGGGCGGCATGCGAACCATGCTGCGGGTGCCTTCGGTGGAGCTTCCTAATCATGGGGCCGCGAAGCGTGTGAGTGGTATGCCAAAGTGAGGGGGGTGACGGGAGGAGGGAGGAGGAGGAGGAGGAGAAGGAGGAGGAGGAGGAGAAGGAGGAGGAGGATGAGGAGGAGAGGAGGAGGAGGAGGAGGAGAGGAGTGGACGTGAGGACTGTCTCTTCAAAACGAGGACCCAACACCACAGGATGGTTTGGAGAAACTGTGTCCATCCAGCACTACCAGTGGACTGGGAGCCATGCTTTTCGAAGACTTCAGAAATACGTCAGGTGCCCAGGTCTCAAGCCCCAGGCTGAGAGGGTGAGAGTGCGAGAGAAGGAGATACACGTATATATGGAGAGAGGGAGAGAGAGCGAGAGAGAGAGAGAGTGAGAGAGAGAGATAGAGAGAGAGAGAGAGAACGAGAGAGAGTATGTTCTACCCGCATCACATGAGCAGCGGCGCGCCCGCGCCACCGTCCGCCACTCCTCGGTGCTATGAGCGCGGCCTGGGCACCAGGAGAGCTCGAAGCTAAAGATGGTTGCAGCAGGGATCGGAGAGGGATAGTTACTTGGGCATTGTTTTTCAATGGGTGGGAAGGAGAGAGGGAGAGAGAGAGAGAGAGAGAGAGACCCTGATCAACACGCGCACTGGGGGGCTCACCAGGGCTCACGTGCTTCATCCAGTAGCACTCACCTCACCAACCAGCTCTCAAAAAAGTAGACTGCCGACGAGGACACCTTTCTCACAGACTCGGAAATGAATCGGTGGTCACCCTAATTGTATACAGAGATAGGCACACCAGTCGTATCTAGAAAGTTCTGCAACTGCATCGCCTCCGCTGTACCCATAATACTTTGAAGACCAGCAAAGTAACTCCCCAAAAGAAACCAGTACATTCAGCACGTTCCTGGAGATCATGAAATCAAATGCCCTCGTCTTGGATGATCGATAGGAGCATGTCTGCTTGGCCCTGCGGCTCGTCTGGCACTTTGACACCAGCACTCTTGAGCACCTTGTTCACATTCCCGACGATGTTCTTCTTCTTGATAGACTTCAGCACGGCCTTGATCAGTACTTCTTTGCTGCCCGATGATTTGACCTTGAACTCATTGCTCAGGATCGACTGGAGCCAACCACACTCCGACCTAGAAAGAAACTCGCTGGCCCCACCACGGCTCTGACGGCGCCGGCCACCGCCATCAGAACGACCACGAACGTCGTCACCTCCATCGCTGTCAGCTTCATCACGTGGCGTGCCAACCGTGGGGGCAAAGTGCCCCGTGCTCTTCTGGACCGTCTGCAAGCCCTTGAGGTGCTCCGTGACAGAAGACTGGAGGGCGGCTGCAAGGGCTTGCCCCTGAGCGCGGAGGTCACGCTCCTTGGCCGCCTGCTCACGTTCCTTTATCATCTGTGCGTGCTCTGAATCAGCTGCTGCAAGCTGACGGCGAAGAGATTCCACACGAAACTCCTTGGCCTCGTCCTCGGTGGCAAAGGGATGCCACGCGGGAGGAGACCATGGCGACGAACTGCCACTCCATGGAATCGGATATGGGCTCGAATATGGGCCTACCTGCCAACCTTTGCTTTTGCCCTTCCCCTTGCTGAAGTCGCGCTCGAGAGGCGGGCGCTCATCCCACGAACTCGCGCGGCCAGGTGAGCGGCCTCGCCCCATGTCGGGAGGGTCCTGAAGTCGCTGCCACCGCAGAAAATGAAATCGAACCTTTTGAGCCGTAATAGACCACGGTAAGCGAAAGATAAAGGCACGAAGAAGAGGAAGGGGATATCCCATGAGAAACATTTCCAGCACTGCCTCCAGAATCCACACTGCGGCGAGCGACGGGGAGAGACGCATCATGCGAGAGCGAGCCAGGCGACCAGCCAGGACCCCGTATAACATCCCAAAGGCCCTCGGAAGAACACCAGGCCACGGAATGATGGTACTCGGTTCGCGCCGTTTGGAAACATCAAAAAGCCATTCACGGTTCGGATTCTTGGGCGCCCAGATGAAGGTATTACCAGAATTCTGAATACGAAGATCTAGCCACGTAACCTCTGAACATTGCAAGGATGGGTCCGAAGCTAGGGAAAACGATACATACTCTGTAGTCCGTGTAAACAACGCTGCACACGAATGGCAATAGGATGGACTCAGCGTAATAACGTCATCGACGAAGCGAAGTAACCCAATATCGAATTTACCATTAAACATTCTCTGGAAACCCAAACGTGTGAAGCGGTCTGGATCCAAGCCCGACTGGAACTCCTGAGCCCCCAAGAGCGCACGGAGGCCCACACCCGAGAGCACGCCGCCGATGGGAAGCCCTTGGAGCTCAAACACAAGGCCCACCACCGATACCAGACTTGCCCAACAAAAAGCCAACAGCCCCTTCCCCACATCAGATGCTTCGATACGGAACCAACCTCTCGGGCAGGACGAAGATGATGCGGGCAGGGTGCGTGCCTTCTTTGCACGATTGACGAGGACAGCTGCAGAAGGAACTTGTTTGGCAAACTCCTCTGCCACGACAGCCCACGCTTCACCCACGCGGGAGGCTGTGCACTGTTCGTAAGCTTGATCAGCGCCATGGGCAAGCATTGTAAACCCACTCATGGGGCTGCCACACCGTAAACAAGAGCAGCGAACTTCTGGGCTCAAACAGCCTCGAAGTTGAACGAGACGATCAACAGCTTCGCCAACTTCAAACACTTCATGGCCGATACCCGAGTGTGAAATCATACTCCTCGCAGCTCGGCCCAGGATACGGTAGCCGTAAGTCCCAGGTGCAGTTGACGCATCAACCACGCGCCTCATGCAGGAGTGGTTAGGCTTGAAACAGCACTTCACGCCACTGGGTAAGCAAAGCACTTCGACTTCACGAGCGGGAAAACCACTGGCACGTTGGTACTGGCAGTAATCTTCGGCATCCGGCGTCGTGAACGTAACCAATGAGGTAGACCCAACTCCGCGCGCGCCCACAGCCATGAGGCCAGACTGGATTCAGTCATATCACCTCTGTAGCGCCACGTTGGGTCCGCCTGCACTGCCTGGAGCAGGTACTGAGCAGTATCAGGTCCATCAGCCTGCCAAACCACATCATGAGCTTTGTCATCCGGAATCAGAATGGAAGAATCAGGAATATCCGTAGAGAGATGGAGTCTGTGCTCAAAGGAAGCCCACTCTGCGGGAGGGGGACGTACACGAACTTGGAGCCGAGCTGTGCAATCCTTCAGCGACGATAGTCCGCGATCGAGTGAGCCCTGAGGTAGCCGCATGCGAGACGCCCACGAGTACAGCTCCTCACGGCATGCGGCATATGTCGTAAACGGGGACGTAGCCACACCCCTGGAGCAGCACCAAGGAGGCGAGGGGGAACAGGGGAGGCTTCAGGAACATGTGGAAAATGATGGACCTTGAATGTGTGGAAGACACGAGGGGCGGTCACACGATTTTTCCAAATAGGAGTCTTCTCAAAACCATACTTCAGGCGAGGGAGAAGCCAACGCTGGGTATTCAGGACTTTGACGCCGCTGATGCAACGGCGACCACACGATTTAAAGAGCTCAAGCATGCGATGGTCACGTAGAGCGGAAGGTACACGAATCTGGCGAACACGTAGACTTGGCAGCCGAAGTTGGGATAGCCATCTATCTAATTCCAAAGAAGCTGAATACACGCGGTGATAGCTGCGCAATAACTCTGGGGCCAGGCTCGCAGCCCGATAGATCATGTCAGCCAGGCGAGGCGTTGGCCGCGGAGGACGACGCGCATGGGGACGATAACATGCCAGCCAAGCTAGTAATAGACCAACTCGATCATAAGCAAACAAATAGATAGGGCCACACGTGCCTTCCGAGGCGAGCATCTCCCTCTGGTGGCGGATATAGAGAGCACTATATGGACCTTCTTCTGATAGAATACCTGGAAGCATATTTTGCAAAAGAGTTTTATCACGCTGCCGTGGGTCACACGGGAAACATGATGACCACATCGAGGGTAAACAATGAGCAGGGCGACGCAAACGTCGCCATGAGGGAGGGCGACGACGCGGGCGTTTTGTCTTATGCCCGAAGAGTAGCGTTGTCCTCTGCGTAGTCGTACTGATGAAGCCTCACAGCGGTCTGCTGCATTGGCTGTAGGCGCGAGTTGACGTAGTGCGAAAGCCTCAAGTAGTAATGCCGATGATCTCGAGGACGTCCAAACCACAGGGAGGAAGAAGAGTGAGCCCAGATTTCGTCTGAGCATACGATACCTTGGACGGTCACCTGGTGGCTTGCATGGGTGCAGAAGACAGCGTACGTGTTCGGCCACCCTGGCGCAGACGCCAGGAAGGCCTTTCCTGGAAAGAGCAGTCTTCCCACAGTAAATCGCCGAGAAGGACGCCAAGATGTAGACCACCGCGTCATACACACCAACTGGCCCCAACACTGATGCTCGTGCCATGCGGAACACAAGATTATCGTGAGGAACAGATGCAGCATGCTGCCACTCGGGCTGAAGAAAGGGTAAGGCATAACGAATCCACTTGCACCCAGACTGGTGTTGCAATGCCCATCTGAGTCTCAGGACACCCGACACCATGAGGAAGCTCGAGAGGACGGTGTAGAGTGCCGATCCACGGAGTTTACATTCAGATACACCTTTGTAACCAATATTCGATGCGCAGATAGCCAAAGCAAACGAAATGGCCGCAATAGAAGAAGACGAAGACGGCTGTGTAGCAAGGGACCATGACCAGTCAACTAGCTGGCGCACTGTGTTCCCATCATAGGAGGAGCAGCCTAGTAGGCGGCGAACGTACGACGCAGTAGTCCGAGAAATCGAGGATGGCAAGGGCCACGGTGTCCGAGTCGAATAGACAGTCAATCTCAATCTGAGGAAGCATGCGGACGCACACGAAGAGAATGAGGTACACCTGCTGGATCTGGAATAGACCTTGGGGCTGGATGTCTCCCGCGAGGAAGGACGACCACAAGAACCCAGCACTCCCGTAGCCACGTGGTTGGCCGGAGTGGAACTGGTCAGAGAGAGTATGTTCTACCCGCATCACATGAGCAGCGGCGCGCCCGCGCCACCGTCCGCCACTCCTCGGTGCTATGAGCGCGGCCTGGGCACCAGGAGAGCTCGAAGCTAAAGATGGTTGCAGCAGGATTCGGAAAGAGAGAGAGAGAGAGAGTTACTTGGGCATGGATTTTCAATGGGTGGGAAGGAGAGAGAGAGAGAGAGAGAGAGAGAGAGAGAGAGAGAGAGAGTGAGAGAGAGCGAGAGAGCGAGGGAGAGCAAAAAGGAAGCGGAGCGCGACGCGGGCAGAGACGCATAACAATAAAAGGGTGAGTTTCGCAATTGGGCGATTCGACTTTGAAAATTAAGAACACCCGTTCTGCCTCTGTGGATTGTACAGGAGTGGCTGTATGGATACAGAGAGACACGAGGTACAAATAGGGGACCCGTGCTAGAAGAGAGCACGTTCTCTTTCCTTTTACGGAGGGGTGGGCGCGTCCGTCACCAGCGCGCCATGATAGCTCAAGGGCCCTTGTGAGCCGATATAGCGGCGCACAGGGGAGTACCGAGAGAGGCGCAGGAGGAGGAGAGGCTCACAGGATTCTGACAATCATAGCATCGTTGCTTCTGCGCTGGGTATCGAGGAAGGAGGAGGATGAAGTGGTGGTGGTGGCTGTCACTGCACAAGGGCGTTGCTGATGCGCTGGTCATCGAGGAGGGAGGACGAGGATGAGGTGGTGGTGGCGGTCACTGCGCAGCGGTAGTGCGTCCCAAGCGGAGCAACACGCACGCACCACGACCACACCGACGACGACAGCGCCGGCGAGGTGAGAATTGCGGTCCGCACCGCAGCGAGCATCAGGGCCCACTTTGCGAGGTGTGGCACGCAGCACATTGTGGATCGGTGTTCGTGCCTTCCCATTGAGCTCGAAGAAGAACAGCAACGCATAACCATGTGTTTCCGGAGCTCCGCGCGGAATTCTTGGATCGGCTCTGGGTCCCCTGGCGGCGCCGGCGCCGCCCCTGGCGCGCTCCGTGCACGAGGGAGGGTGTCCGTGTCCAGCGCGGATCGAAAACATTTGCGCGGACTTCCAGAAATTATGTTTCTATAGGTTTGTCTATTGCGCTATCCTCCACAGTCGAAACTTTAGTATGGATGGGTAACCTTCCCAAGGGTACCCCTTGCATCCTCGCCTTCTCGGTCCGTCCTATGCCCCTTTCGATTGCCAGCCCCTTTGGAGAATCTCGACGTGGGCGTCCAAGGGGCTTGCATCCTTACTGCGCATCCTTGCTGGAATTTTTTATTGTGTCACCCCCTCCTGGAACAGCAACTGGATATTTCTGGCTTGCACCGTCATGCTCCGCGGAGCCACCCTCTCCCCCAACACCGCCTCGGGGCCACCGACGAGGGAGAGGGTGGCGGTGGCCTCTGCGTCCGATAGCTGGGACAACCCTGCGCGCCGCGGCTCAGAGAGCTGGCAAGACAGACAGACCGACGTGCTCGGACGCGGCTAGGACGAGGATAGAAAGCGTTCGGGAACGCTTCCAGAGCGTTCCGGAAAGCTCTGAGAAGGCCACGGCGTTCGAGACATCTTCCAAAGCCGCCGGATCGTAGAGATTCTCGATTTATCGTCACCCGACTTTTTTCCATTCTGGCAACGTCTTCGCACAGAGCTGGCAAGACAGACAAACGGACGGACGTACGGACGGACACCAAGGCGGCGTGCAACGTATTTGCAAGCCAGGTTGTTGGTCGCTGCATACGTAAGGGGAACATGTCCTGAGCAGACGACCGTGGCGCTGATGACGATGGAGGCGAGGCGACGAGAAGGATGATTGGGAGGAAGACGCAAAAGCAATAGCACCAGCAGCGTGACGAGGAAGTAGAAAGCAGGAAACAAGGCATCGAATGCTGCGCACATATTCCTTCTCCTCTATCCCCATTTCCCAAACAAAGTCTTTCTCTCACTCTCCCTTCTCCCTCCTACCACTTTGTCCGATTCTCCCCACTGACCTCTCCTCCCCTTCTCCCCTTCCTCCCGCTGTTTCTCCTCCCCGTCGGCCGAGGCACCAATGCCAGTGCCATTGCCTTCTCCTCCCCGTCGTCCTCCTCCTCCTCCTTCTCCTCCTCCTCCTCGTTGTTCCGCCAGAGCCGAAAACAGCAGGGATGACCATCCCAAGGACAGGGGTCAACAAACCAAGTGGGGCGCTTACAATGAACAAACATGCCAGGTGCCAGTCAGAGCAGATCGCACGTACGTGAAAACGCGTGCATCACGCATGTCGGATACAAGCCCTGGCCCACAGAAAGCGTCACAAAACGCGAGCCAGAGGCATGTTCGATAATCCCTTTGGGCCGTATGCATGACAGTATGTACGAAGTGCACAGGAGCCAGCCACATGTTCGATCCACCCTCTCGCGCACGCAATGTTGCGTTTGCAGACTCCACCGCTTGCCTCCAGACATTCCTCCCGTCTGGGGCAAATTGCCGTCCGACGGACAAAGAGAAGCTGAGGAGCGCGTGAATGGTGGTACATTGTCATAAGAGGGAGGCGGTCCGTGCGTATTCGTAATGTGCCATCGTGGATGCCATGCCAAGTGCAAGCATGATCAAGCGGGCTGTAACTAGAAGGGTTGGCATGCACGCATGTGTCCAGAGGCGCAAAGTTTACGATCACGCCGATCACCCCCCGAAGCACTTCGAGCACCTCCCAGACGTCTGGAACGTGCCGATAATTCGGGAGCCCCTCACATTTGAAACAATGAAACTCATGTTCTTCCTTATTCCCCCTTCGCCCTCCGCATTTGCCAGTTTCTTCTCCCCCCGTCTCCTCCACCTTCATGCCCTCCTTGGTCTTCTTATCCTCCTAACTCTTCTCTCTCCTTTCTTTCTCCTCCTACTCTTTCTCGTTGCAACGTGGGGCCGCCCAAGACGACCTTAGCGGCTGATAGGTTGCGTGAGCGAGAGATGGCTACAACTTAAGGAAGCATCTCGTGGCATATATTTTTGATTATCCTGCCGCTGAATTGTTTCTCGCCCTCCTCGCTCCTCGTCCTTACCCCGCCTTTGCACGACGTGCTGTGCAACTGTCCCAACTATTCCCTACCCTCCTCTTCCTATTCCTCCTCTTTCCCCTCCTCCTCCTATTCTTCCTCCTCCTCCTATTATTCCTCCTCCTCCTCCTCCCCACCTCAATTCCCTGTCCCCCCCCCCCGACGCTTCCCTGCCTTTTGTTGCCTCTGGCCTTCAGATGCGCGCCCTCGCGCCGTCCGAGAGGTGGTGCGTGCTGGCTCGCGTTCTCGGCGAGTGGGAGCTGCGCATCTACCAGGACAAGGCTCGCTCGTGCGGTCTCCTCCCCTTCCCCACCCCTCCCCTCTACCTCTCCTCTTCCCTTCCCCTCACCTCCCCCACCCCTGGCTCTCCCCGTTCCCCTCCCCCTCCCCCCCTCCCTCCTCCCCCCTCCCAATACCTGTCTCGCCCTTCAACAATTCCCCACGGGTCGCAACAGGTGTCGCATATACCACATGTCCCATAGAGGTCCCCCAGGTCCCGCAGGTCCCACAGGTCCTACAGGTCCCACAGGTCGCGCCAGTGCCACAGGTCCTACAGGTCTCGCAGGTCTCACATGTCCCCTAATTCCAACAGGGCCCAGAGCCACAAGTGTCGCAGATTTCATGGGCCTCACAGGCTACGAAGGTCTTCAGCGTCGCACAGGTCCCAGAATTCCTGCAGGTCCCACAGGTCCCACACATCCGCAGTTCCCACCTGCCCCACAGGCCCCACATGTCACACACGTTCCACCAGCCACAGAAGTCCCACAGGTTCCACAGGTCGCCCAAGTCCCGCAGTTCCCACCTGCCACACAGGTCCCACAGGTCACCGTTGATGCTATTAGGGTGCTGTGCTGGGGTAATGGAGTTCCAGGTCAAATGTGACACGCGTTCGCTGACAGGCGAAATCTACTGCCCTCGCCCCTGGTGGAGTGGGCGCGCCGACGTTGGGACAGCAGTCACGACGCTGCCGGTGCGGCGGGCGAGAGAACCCCGTGCGCGACGCGCCCGCACCGACTCCACATTCCCCAGGAGGATCCAGACGCCAACATGGTGACCGAACTTTCACCAGAGCGCGCAAGGATGCGGTGGCGGGCTTTAAGTGTGTCCTGGCCCAGACCGCGAGGCCAGCGCAGGGCCCCAACCTGGGGGGGAAACCTGAAGCCCTGCCCCCGAACCAGGCGGAAGCCATTGCAGAACGCGCCCCTTCGGGCCATTTCGAGCCAGATATTTGCTACCCCGTCCTCCGCGCCAGGCGGACAGTTTAAGCCTCCGCGCCAAGCGGACTATGAAACTCTGCGAGGCGTTTGCCCCTGCGGAGAAGGAAATCAGCCGCTCCCGAGGGCGCTCCCCAAGCTATGAGGCCCCTGGTACACCGAAGCGCATGAAGCCCATGAACCAGAAGGTACATGAATCGCAGAACCCTGGCTCAGTTGCAGATGTTCCTCCCCTGCGAAATCTCCGATTTAAGAGGTATGGAAACACTCTGCGCAATGGGAAGGGATGGGAGGGAGGGACAGGATGTCAGATGTGGCGCTGGCGCACCTAGCTTGCCCCCCCCACTCTCCTCCTCCCGCTACCCATCCGTTCGGCCGTGGTTATTCAAGAATGATGTTCGCAGCGTTAGGGCGAGATCCTCATTTTGAATCCCACCAGCCATCAGTCCGTGCAAGTATTGGAAATGCCTAGCTTAGACCTCACAAACGGTGACGAACTCTCCTGCAAAGCGCCTGGCCCACTCTACCGTCACGCTTGGTACCGCGACGAGGAACAGCCCTCCAAGCTTCCTCTTCGCAGGCCCTTTATAACGATTCATTTCCATTGGGGGCACTGCCACGTTGGAAGACAGTTTCTTGATGACCCTGGAGCATGCAAAACACTTTGTTCTCGGGATTCCAACGCCACGGATCAACCTGACAGTTGCGTCTTGACGATCCTAAATCGTGCCAGAATGCCATTCTTGGGATTTCAACACCGCGAATCAACGTAATTGTTGCGCCCGCATAATCCTGAAAATTTTCAGAACAGCAGTTCTGATACGTTGATCATGGGAATCCGTGAAACTCCTGCACAGTTGATAAACGAATGTGCGCGGCGCTAAGGCGAGAGCCACAGTTTGATAAGGAACCGCCCTCAACCCGTGAAGCTCTTGCACATGTTCACAACGAATGTGCGCGGCACGAAGGCGAGAGCCACAGTTTGATAAGGAACCGCCCTCAATCCGTGAAGTTCTTGCAAGTATTTAGAACGAATGTGCGCGGCGCCAAGGCGAGAGCCACAGCTTGAAACGGAACCTCCCCCAATCCATGAAATTAGTGGACATGTTACAAACGAATGTGCGCGGCGCTAATGCGAGAGCCTCATTTTGAAAACGACGCCCTCAATACGTGAAATTACTGGGAATGCTTAGAACGAATGAGCGCGGCGCTAATGCGAGAACCATTAATCAACACTTTGCCCTTTATCTGCGAAACTGTTGTCAATGTTTAGGCTTCAGAGTCATACGTGGTAAGGGAATCTCAGGCGAAACGCCTGGCCCGCCCTAAAAACTGGCCTCGGGGTGCGACAGTGAGAAGTTATCCATAAGGAGAAGAAATGACAGAGGAGTGGAGAGACGAGGAGAGATGCGGGTGAAGGTACAGGAGGCGGCGGAGATGGAAGGCGGGGAGTTCTCTGCCCCTTCTTCATCACCCCCCTCCACCCTCACCCAACGCACATTTCGCAACAGGGCCGTCGAGGGAATGGAGGGTGACGGAGGTCAGGCGGAGCTGGGGATACGACGATAATGCGAGACATACCGCCCGTTAGAGGCAATCGAGTAATCCATCGAATCCGTCGCGACCTATCGGCGTTCGTCCGGTGAGGGTAGGCTGTGCTAGCACAACCGATTCTCGCACAGTTCCAAAGCCTTGGAAAAGGAGGAGAAGGAGAGTGAGTCGGAATGGAGGAAGAGAAGGAGGAGAGAGGAGGAGATTGAGGAGGAGGAGGTAGAAGAGTAGGAGGAGGAGAAGAAAAAGACGATAGCAGGGAGAGAAATGGAGGATGAGGGAGCAGCAGGGAGGAACATCAGAGAACGGATGAGAGGGAGAGGAGGAGGAGGAGGAGGAGGAGGAGGAGGAGGATGAGGAGGAGGAGGAGGAGGAGGAGAGTGGCAAATAAGGAGGACGATGAGGAGGAGGAGGCGGCGAGTCCACTCCCATCTTCCCACCCTGCTGCTCTTCCCCCCCCTGCCGTGCCTCCATCCTTCTGCACCAGGGGAGGAGGCTTCTGGAGAAGCATTGGCGCCTCCGCCCAGAGAGACCCTCGTCGTCGTCATCGTCTTCGTCGTCGTCGTCCACTCGTCGTCGTTGACGTTCCCCCTTCTTCAGATCCAACGTGACGAAGAATGCCAACATCGTAAATGATACGGGGCCCCCAAACCAATCTTTCTGAAACGTTTTCCGGGCCAGATCGATCTGTGAGGATCCTCGAGGGCCCGAGCCAAGGCAACGGAATCGCCGGTTGTGTGACAGTTGCGACGCCAGGATCTCAGTGTCAGAGTCGTCGTCGTCGTCGTCGTCGTCGTGATCGTCGTCGTCGTGGTCGTCGTCGTCCGCCTCGGGGCGCCGAGCACTGGGTGACCACCCCACCGCATCTCGTCCCCTTGCGGAGGGAGAAGGAGGAGAGATGAGGAGGAGGAGGACCAGAGCGAACCCAAGCCTCATCAACGATAGTGCAATAAAGCTTCCTTCAAGTCCCCTCTTCATGAGCCCCTACAAGGAATTGGTCTCACTGGGGGAAATGCCCCGTTGGGAGACAACCGTTTGAAAGTCCTGAGCTGTGTCAGAACATAATTTCTGGTATGTCAATGCCGCGGATCACCGTTTGTGTTGCATGTTGACGGTCCAGAATCGTGCCGCAGCACCATACCTGGGACTTCAACTTAGCTGTTGCGCCCTGACAGTCCGACAGCATGCTCAACACACAGTTTATGGGACGGTAAGCACGATAATCTTTACATTAGCACAGTATTTTCAAGCGAATGCGAGCGGCGTTCATGCGAGAACATTTTTTTGGAAACGGAGGGCCCCCCTGCGCGCACCTTTTCCAATCCTGAAAAACGAATGTGCGCGGCGCTAAGACCAAAGCCACATTTTGCAACCGGCCCGCCCTCCATCCGTGTTGCTCTCGCAGACGTTGAAGACGAATGTGCGCGGGGCTAAGGCGAGAGCCATATTTTGCAAGTGGCCCGCCCGCCACGAGTGACATTCTTGCAAATTTTCAGCCTAAGAGTCATAAGTGTTGAGAAAGTCTGACGCGAAACGCATGGTCCGCCTTACCGACACGTCTCGGGGCGCGACAGGGAGGAGTTATTTGTCAGGGAAAGGAATGGAGGAGGAGGAGGAGGAGGAGGAGGAGGAGCAGGAGGAGCAGGAGGAAGAGGAGGAGGAGGACCCCTTCCCTTTGCCCGGGCGGCGCAGAGAGGCCGCGTCGCGGAGCGCCGCGGCCGCGCCGCTGTGGCGCGGCAAGGCCCGCGAGCTCGCGCTCGTGCCGGACGCCGGAGGCCACCAGGGTGGGGTGCTGTGGCGCGAGGGATGGGGAGAGAGGCCAGAGGATTTGGCCTCCCAGATGGGGTCCGAGAAGATGGGGTCGGAGGATCTCGCCGCATCGCCGAAGCATCGTCGATGCGGCTCGATGTGGGGCCCGATTTGCTTCACGTCGACGTCGCCGATGCATTGCCGACGTCGACGATGCATCGCCGATACATCGGCGATGCGTCGCCGATGCATCGCCGATGCATCGCCGATGCGGCGCGATCCTCCGACCCCATCTATTCCGACCCCATCTAGGAGGCCTCTAGAGGAGGTCACCCTTCTCCTCCTGCTTTGTTTGCCAAGCCGTGGGGTCGTGGTTTCGCCCGCAGCGTCAGCGCGCCCGCGCAAGGGCCCGCGCGCGGGCAGACAAAATACATGCGACAAGATGGCGCAGTAGCTCACGAACCCAGACAGGCACCGCAAGCAACGATCTGCTCAGGCCTACGTCCAGAGGAGCTGGCCGTTGTTGAACATTACTGTGTCGTCGAAGAGGCCTTGCCATGAAATCTGCTGTAATGGCTGCAGATCGATATGTCAGACCAGCGCGCACAATTCCAAGACAAAATATTGGACATTACTCCGACGGTAAGACCCCAAACGAGAATCTGTTTAGCTTGCCCCCCCGCCCTTTCGTCTTCGCCTTGGCGGAGGCCCTTCCCGCGCCCCCCGTTGCGCGCCCTCCTCATCGTACTCCTCTTCGTCCGTCTCATCCCTCGTCGCGTCCTCCTCGTTTTTGTTGGGTTTCTACTCCTCGTCCTTTCCCTCCACCTCCTCCTGCTTCCCCCCTCCTCTCCATCCCGCATGTTCTCCTCATGCACCTCCCCTGCCTCCTGGCATGGACAAGTCTATTTTCCTTGGCTCCCTCGCCGCTTCTGCCAGCATGCGCACGTTCCCCGCTGGCCGTTGGGGCAACCCTGCGGGCCAGGCCGCTGGGAAAACCCCGTGGGCGGGCGGGGCGCAGAAGTCGGGACAACCCCGCGGGCCTCGAGCTGGGCGCCGCCGGATCGCGGAAATGTTGGGGCAACCCCGCGGGCCAGGCTGTGAGCCGTTGGGCGCGGCAGCAAGCCGTCGGGACAATCCCGCGAGCCTCGAGGTGGGCGCCGCCACGTTCAGGCGGGTGGCGACGCAAAATCTAGCTCTGCCGCGAGCTGCTCCACCTCAGCCTCGGAGCTCGCAGCCCTCTCGTCGAACTCCCCGAGCGCCTTCCGCAGGGACGCCAGCAGTCCGCGCTCCAGAAATTGTCGCGAGGGCGGTCGCAGGACCAGCGTGTTCCGCATATGGGAGCTCGGGCGCAGCACAACGGAATGTTTAACGAAGGGCTGGCCACGGGCGCGGCAGTGCCTCTCCCTTTCCATCCTCCTCCCTCTCCCCCTCTTTGCCGCCCCATGTGGGCCCGAGTGCTTCTCTGGGCCTTCGAGGCCCCAAGTGCCCGGCGGTCTGGGGCCGGACCCAGGTGCTTGGCGGTCCCTTGGGGCCGGATCGCGGAGAACCACGCAGGTCCGCGCTGCAACCTGCCGGGCTGGCGCCGCGGGCTCGCGGCATGGCAGGGCGTCGACGGGCCCGCCAGCCGGGGCATAGACCCGAATTCTAAGTATCGTTGATCCGACCCACATCCCCATCCCCATCCCCTTCGAGACCCCCACCAAATAACCCCCCTATTTGGGGATGCACCCCTCGAAACCCGAAGTGAACGGCCTATATCCCCATCTAGGGGGGTAAATCGGCCAGTGGGGCCCAGGCCACGCCGCTGGGGATGGGGATCGGATAAATGATACTCAGGTTCCCAAGTCCGCCCTCGCAGGCGATGGTCGCCTGCGGGCACGAAGCGAGCGCCAGGGCGCTGGTTCCGAGCGCAACGCCTGTTCAGAGGGCTGGCGAGTTGCGCCCGAAACGCTGCGACAGGGTTGAAGTGCGCCGCCCAGCCGAGGAAGTCAGGAGTGCTACACTGGCGCCCCACATGGCCACTGGCGCCCCGGCAGCTGCTGGGATCGGGCGCTGGCTTTCGCGGGCGGAGGCAGCGACGCCGCCAGCGGACTCGCAAGCCTGGGGTGAGGATGAGTCCTTCAGCTTTTGCCGGCGGTGGCGGAGGGGTACCAAGCGTCGCAGTTTGGGCCCCGGTCACAGATGATCGGAATGGCCGCGGCCAGGCGCCACCACTACGGAGACGCTGAGGTGGTGAACAGGTGGGGAAGGTGGAACAGTAACGTATCCACCGTTTCTGACTCTGACTTTGCTGCCCTGGTGGGAGATTTCCTCTTGTCATGCCCCTCATTTTCTGAAATGCTCTGATCAGCTTCAGCAGGTAGTCCCTGATCCGTCAATGCCTGCTGCAGCAAATCCTCCCAATATGGGAAAGAGCGTGTTCTACCGCTGCTGGCGGAAAACAGGGGGGGGGGTCACGGGGGGTTCCCAACCCGTCCCCGGGGGGGTGACTACCGGTTCGAACCCCCCCCCCATCGCCGCCGGCAAACGATTCCCGCTCTTCGGGACAGTTGGACAGTGGTGGGGCCAGGGATATTAGGACAGTGGTGGGGACGGTGGTGGTGGGGGCAGTGGTGTGGGGACAGTGGGACAGTGGTGCGGACAGCGGCATAGTGGTGGGGACGGTGGTGGTGGGGACAGTGGTGTGGGGACAGTGGGGCATTGGTGCGGACAGTGGCACAGTGGTGGGGACGGTGTTGGTGGAGACAGTGGTGAGGGTACAGCGGGACAGTGGTGGGGACAGTGGGGACAGTGGGGACAGTGGGACAGTGGTGGGGACGGTATTGGTGGGGACAGTCGTGAAGGCGGTGGTGAGGACGGTGGTGGGACAATAGTTCAGTTGGGAGAGTGGTGGAGAGTGGGGACAGTGGGACAGTGGTGGGGACAGTGGGACAGCACAGTGGGACAGCGGCGGGGACAGTGGGGACAGTGGGACAGTGGGGACAGTGGGGAGAGTGGGACCGTGGTGGGGACCGTGGGGAAAGTGGGGAGAGTGGGACCGTGGTGGGAACAGTGGTGGGGACAGTGGGGACAGTTAAACACTGGTGGGGGCACTGGTGGGGACAGTGGGGACGGTGGTAGGAACAATGGGGACAGTGGTTGTGGGGACGGTGGATCTGTGGACAGCGGTGGGTGATGTGGCGCTGACGGTGGTGGGGACCCGGGAGTCGTTTGCATGCGGTGAGTGGGGGGAGGGGGAGGGGGGGTTCGAACCGGTAGTGAGCCCCTCCGGACTCCGGACCGAATTCAGTATTCTGGCACGAACTTTCTGGTTCCTGCTGCAATGGTGAATTGGCTTTCGACCACATATATACATCCCCAGGCCGAAAGTTTTTCCTTTTGGTGCTGAACCTCACGGTCCCACGCGGTGCAC
Organism: Prorocentrum cordatum; assembly: GCA_963575745.1. Taxonomy (NCBI): domain Eukaryota; class Dinophyceae; order Prorocentrales; family Prorocentraceae; genus Prorocentrum; species Prorocentrum cordatum. The sequence goes on from CAUYUJ010004514.1 coordinate 514,834, forward strand.
GGGCCTTCTGGGAATTCATAGCCGCGAACCCAATAAGTGTCGCACGGATCCGATTTCCAACGTTACCGTGATCGTGAAATCGCCGCGGATCCAATTCCGTGCGCGCGGATACCGTTTATGGTTTTCGGGATGCGCATCGGATGTTTCTTTTCTGCGGCGGATCCCATTTATACCCCGTTTTGAATGTATAATATTGAGTTCGTTCCGGTAACCGACAAGAGTGAGATCCGTCAACCGCAGGCCCCCCCGTGTGCAGATTCTACGGGGGACGGGGGTGGTCTTCTTCGACGTCACGAGGAAAATCTTTCGTCCTGCGTGAGTATGTAAACCGACAGCTCCTTCTCCTGAGCAATTGTTTTTTGTGCATGGTTCCTTCCCTTACTGAGAATCACCTCCGCTAGCTGTTGCGAATGTTGAAGTTATTCCTTGTATGTTGCCCATTCTGGCTGCTGAGGTAGAGGGGGAAGGGCGTAAGCATCATGAGACAAGGCAAAGGCTGAAGTGCACAGCACCATCGTGTCCCGAATCATTTGTTCCATCAGCTCCTCTTGAGTCTTCGTTTTCCTCCTATCATCGTAGATCTGTGCTGACTGCAATGTCCTCCAAGTCGTCGTACACCTCCTACTCCGGCATGTCAGTTTTTCTTCGGTGCCGATTTTGCATCCCATGCATTACCAGACCTCTGCCATTGCTTTCGACATTGATTAGCGGTGCATCTTCAGCAGCCTGTGCGAGTTGAAGATCCTCAGGATGGCCCTCGCCAAGGCCCTTTTGCCGCCCCTCACGGCTGTGCCTGGCAGGCGAGCGCCGAGCGCCATGTTCCCTGCGCCGCGGGCCGCGTGGCCCAGCTGAGTTCGGCCCGAGCGGCCCTGTCCGCTGTGGACGTGCACGCGCTCCCCGGCCCGAGCTTGACCTCCTCCTCGTCCTCCTCGCTCCCATGAGAAAAAAAGAGCAAGAAGGAAACAACCATCAGGCGGGTAACAACCCGATCGTCACCTTTGTTTGCCCGTTGGGGGCCAAGGGGAGAAACAAGTGCTCCTCGTCGCCAGCGGCCACCCATGGAGTGGGTGGTGGGTAGGTTGGGCGTCGGAACGCAGCCTCCTTGCGTGCTGTGTGTTCGCGCGCCGTTCGCGGAGCACGTGCTCCTCCTGGTCTTGGCCACGGGGGCACGTGCCCCGTCGGGTGGCCCGCGGGACCTGTGGGCTATGCAAATCCTCGCTGGCGCACGCGGGTCTTGCAAGCCTCACCCGCTGGAAGATTCGCCACGGCTGGCGGGAGAGGGTGCAGCGGAAACAAACAAATCCGCCCCCCATTCTCCCCTCCCTCCTCCTCTTCCTCGATCTCCCCCCCCTCCCCAGAACTGTGGCGAAGGCCGCGGGTGGGGGGGGATTTGGCGCGCGGCAGGAAACGGCCATTAGATCCAGGCGTTGTAATTTTGTTTTTTAGCGGGCGGGTTTGCCTTTTTCTGTGCCCAGGGGCTCTCGCGCATCGACGCGGCTCGAAAAACGCAGCAACGAGATGTGGTCCAGGGCCTCGGTCGAATTTGTTTTAGAAATGTGGATTTTTCCGCAACCTCGTATCTCAGGCGGGAGGTCAGCGCGGGCGGGTCTCAGAAAAAGGGCGCCAAACATTGCAGGATTTGGGCAAACCGAATTTGGGCCAGGCTTGGTTTTCGGGCCGTTGGCGGGGCCTTCGATTTGGGCTGGGCCAGGTTTAAGGAGCTCCGAACAAAATTGCGCAGCGCAGCCTTTCTAATGTTGGTTGAACCTGGTGTTCGGTCGGGTCCCGGCGGTTTTCAACAGCGGCGCCTCGCCGAGGTCGTTTTCGGGGGTGCCCGGGGATCGTCCCGAACGGCCGCCAGAGAGCCGAACTGTGACCCGAGCGGCTCGGGGGGGGGACGGGCTCAGGGGAGTTCAGGGAGGGGATGCATCGACCGTCAGCCGCCCACTCATCACCGATAAGGTCACGAAACCCGTCCCGCCCAGGGACGTAAGGATTCGCAATCCGGGCCCCGACGCCGATCTATCGGCGATGCATCGCCGATTCCATCTCGATGTCATTTCCCCATGGGCCAGTCCCATATCTGACGTTGCCCTTCAGGAGACGGCGGCCACAAGGGGCCGGGGCCGAACGCCACAGGGAGGCGACGCCGGCGGGGAGGGAGGCCCCGCAAACCCCCAGGCTCCTGGGCCCCCAAGCGGGGGGCGCAGGCGCGCGGGAGGGGATCGACAGAAGGGAGGGGGGGTCGGCGGCTGGGGGGGACATCGGCCCCGAAGTCGGCGGTGCATCGCCGACAGGTCATCGCCGCGTGTGTCAAAGACGCGACGCGCTCCACCAGGGAACAAAAGGGTCCCTTGGGTCTTAACGGCCGCGTTATGCAGGGTGCGCAAGGCGGGCCGGGAGCTCTTTTCAGTCAAGCTGACAAGCGTAGATGCCGGGTGGGTAACTTTCTCAGCAGTCGGCGCGGCACGAACCCATTGTTGTGTTGTGGCAGAAACTGGAACCGCCTCGCGGCGCTTCTCTTATTTGATCTCGGATCAGTGCTGGACCCCCTCGGCGGCGCCTCAAGCGCCGCTTGCGGCGCAGTCAGGGAGCCAGGGAGGGTGTCTGGCCCAGCGCCGGCGCGCCGTCACGCCCCCCGATCGACACACAGCGGAGTCAAGACGTCTGGATGCGGACCACGTTGGGTTCAGGACGAGCTCTGCTGTTCGGGCCGTCCTTCTGATGTAGGTCGGGGGACCTGCTCGTGGCGAAGGCTCGCCGTGGCTAGATCTAAGCTCCCTTGTTCATTACATGGCGCGCCTGCTCTGGTAGCACAATGGCTGCACAAGGATCGCTTCCAGCGTGGGTACGTCCCTGTCCCCCTGCCGCCACCCGAGCATATCACCGCGTCGGAGCCGTACCCGAAGGTTCTGGGGAGTGGTGGGCGCGGGTATCATTCCGTGTATATATATATATATATATATATATATATATATATCTATATATATATATATATATATGTCTGAATTAAATACAGTAAATGGGACAGGGGTGAGCGGGGCCGCATGACACTGCGGCTCAAGCTTTTTGGGGGCCCAGGCTCCCATGAACGAGCTGGTCCTTGAGATTGCGCGGGGACTCTCTACCTCCTTCGCAGTCCGCGCATCCACAGTCGGCTGCCCTGATTGCGTTTGTCAGTGCTCACCGACGCTGGCCTGTGCGGAAGGTTCTCTGCCTCAGGAGTACACGACCCCAGCGAGCCCGAGCGGGCCGACCCTCTTCTTCGTTGGCACGATCGTCGGAGCGCTCGGAGTGTTGGTGGTGCAGTACTTTGTGATCGGGGCTCGGACCACGCCGACCATATCGACCGCCGCCGCTGCTGGGTTTGCTCCGCTCACCGACGACGTAGAGAAGGTTGCGCTCCAGCAGCTGAATCTTCTTAGGCAACGGCGCAAAAATTCGGCGTGATGGCGGCCCCTATTCCAGTGCAGAGCCTCGGCATCGAGGCTGGTGATTTCGGAGCTATCCAGTATAACGTGCCAGGTCCGCCCATCTTTCACGAGCGGCTCGTGCTCATCGAGCCTGGTGCTGGTTCGACCGTGAGCGTGCTCACCCCAGATGGAGATGAGTACGACGAGAATTGGCTTCATGGTGCAGATGTAGTGTCGTTCGGATTGATGGCCTTAGGGGCCTGTGGAGGTGATCCTCCTGCTGGACCTGGTGGCGCTGTATTGCCTGTTTATCGGTTTCAGAATGTACCCACACCCGCGGTGTTCAATGCCGCCCGTGCCCGAGCGGCTGCCCGGCGGGGGGTGGCGGTGCCGCTCGACGGCAAGCAGCCCAACCTGGTCGGGCGCGCGGTCGGAGCCGCCCCCGCCGGGGCCGCCGCCGCCGCGGAGGCCGTCGTGCCGGCCTTGGGTGGAGGTGCTGGCGCCTTGGCAGCTGCTCTTGGTCCCGCTCCTGGCGGCGGACCTGGTGGTGCCGTGGCTGGCGCAGGCGCGGCCCTTGGCGCCGCCGCGGGCGCAGTGCCGGGAGCGGCCGCGCCGGGTGCCGCCGCAGCGGCCGTCGCACCGCCCCCCGCCATCGGCGCAGGCGGTGTGCTGGTGCCCGCCGCCATGGCCCCTGGTGCCGCCGCCCCCACGGTCGCCGCGTTCCCGACGGTTGACATCCGCGTGCAGCCGATCCAGCAGGACGTGAGCGGGGCCCGCTTCAGGGAATTCAGGCTCGCCGTGGAGGGCATGGTCGAGACACCCGTGAATGATTTTCCAGTGCGGGGGCCCCGCGCTACGTTGTGGTTCTGTCGGTTCATGGTGGCCAACGGCCAGACGCCCCTCGGGCGCCATGCTCGATGGAAGGCCGACGCCAAGCTGCAGGTGAACGACGGCGGAGTCGAGCAGCACCTCATGTGCTGCCAGATGTTGGAGAGTATGGCCACCTACGACCAGTTAAACCTCCCCGACATCGCGGCGGCCGAGATCATGTCTCGGACGATCCAGCTGTCCGAGGAGAGGCATCGTGACAGGATGCCTAGCATAGCTGGAGGAGGCTCGGACGGCGTGCAGGACGCCTTCTTGTATATGGGCCTCGACCACGTCCGCGGCAACGTCGCGGTCTGCCCATCCCTCCAGAGCTGGGTGTCGAGCGAGCTGCAGAAGGAGGTCTCGGTCATGAAGGAGAGGCGGAAGGCTCGGGAGGAGAGACAGAGCGCGAAGCATAACAAGAAGAACCCCAAGAAGGACAGCAAGGATGATGGCTGATCATCCACGGGCGGCGGGACCAGGCCGCCCGCTCGCCCATCTTTCAGAGGCCTTCGAAGTCGGGCCACGCTCTGTGCCGCCCGGCCTCGCTCGTGTACATATCTCTCCCCCCCCTGGGCTGGCGCCACCCTCGGTCCTGGACCATGGCGCCGCCGCTTGCCAGAGCTCTCTTGCCCCCCCGACGCCTGGCCCTAGGCACGAGCCCGGTCCAGCGACCAGGGATGCTCGCGAGCGTGACATTTTCCCCTTGCCTTTTTTGCCACAGGAGGTGAGGCAGTGCCAGGGGGCAGCGCAGCCTTGTCGGAATGCGGAGCGTCGGAGGCGTCGGGTTCAGTATTACAGGGCTTGGGCCAACGACGGGGTTGCTTGTCTGAATCAGATGTCTGGGGAGGCCCCTACGGAGGGCCAGGTCACCGTTACTAATGCTGGTCAGAACGACGCCCTCCGACATATTCGCGAATGCTACGCTGCCATCTCTGCGCCTCCACCAGATCTGGCTCCAGGTGCGGGATCTTTACGTGAGATCTGCGCAGCCTCAGGACTCTATGACGACGGGGTAGGGTCCACCAGGAGGCCGTACAATCGGAGCTTACTTGCTCTTCCCGACCAGATAGATGCCACATGTGTGACAAATATGCTGTCGGCCGGGGACTCGGACTGGTTGTGCAACTATCAGGTGAATTTGCTCAGGGACGCTAATGAGGCCACCTCCCTTCATCGGGAACTGGGTCCCGCGGAACCCTACGTGGACCCCTTCTTGAGGAACAACCCCACCGCCTACTCCGACTTCCTCCACCTCTTGTGCGACCGCGGGATGCTCGAATGGACCCTGGCCCCAAAGGATACCCACACTATCGGCGTGTTTTTCGTGGCCAAAAAAGACGGTAAAATTCGGGTTCTATTCGATACCAGGGTGTGTAACTACTCGTTCAAGGACCCACTCTCCACTCGACTACCTACTGCATCTTCTCTCAGCCAGGTCGAGACCGACGGCCCGGTCTTCGTTGCAGCGGGCGATATCAACGCAGCTTTTTACAGGATGGGCTTGCCATCGTTTCTCAGGCGCTACTTTCGGCTGCCATACACGGCCGCCCGACACCTGGGATTGAAGTTTTTGAACGGGCAACGACTCCACCCAGATACAGTCATCGCCCCCAGGCTCTGTGTTCTCCCCATGGGCTGGTCTTGGTCACTCTTACTATGTCAGAGCGTCGTTCGTCACACTATTTCGTCGTCTAAGGTTCCTACTTCCCTGGTCATCCTGGACGGTCTACCGGCTGTGGAAGTGAAAGGGGGGGATGTTGCCGTTGCGGGGTATGTTGATAATGTGCTGACGGTTGGGAGGGACAAATCGACTACCGAGGTGGTTTTGGGAGACATCAGGAGGTCTCTGGAGGAGAAGGGGCTTATTTTGCATGAGGTGGAGTCCGGGGCCCAGGACGCTGTTTTTCTTGGTCTCCAACTGTCAGGCGGGGACCGACTTTCAATAAAGCATCGTAATCTGTGGCGTCTAAGGTTTGCAATCGAGGCGCTGCTGCGACGGAGGCGTTGCAGCGGGCACCTACTCAGGGCTCTCTTGGGACGCATCACCTGGGCGGGCCTGATCAGACGTGAAGTTTACAGTATTTTACAGTGCAGCTATGCGTATGTCACCAAAAACGGCCCGGGGGTCGCGGAGCTCTGGCCTGCGGTACGCCGGGAACTTTGGACCATCAGGTGTCTTCTGCCACTCCTGTGTGTGCGCTGGACGGCGCCCTGGCATCCCACTGCGCTCGCCACGGACGCCTCGCCATTCGGGCTGGGCGTGTGTACACGGCGGGCTGACCCAGCCGAGATCGGTGCCATTGGCCGAGTATCCGAAAAATGGCGCTTCAAGGTTGAGCAGTGCATCGACGCTAGGAATCACGCCCTCTCCGACTCCAGCTTCGCCCCTGACCGACACCCTGCTCCTACTGTACTGGGGCCCGAAGGGGGAGGTATGAAGTGTGACAGGGAGGTTGGGGCTACGATCAGTACTTCTGGGATTGGGACTGGGGCTGTGGCTTGTGACGTGGTTGGTGGGCCTGTGTTCAGTTCTTCTGGGATGGGATCCACGACGCCTCTGGAGGCTGGTTCTGGGAGCGGTTTCAGTTCTAGCCGGGCCGATACAACAGGGGTGACTAACATTGAGGACCTAGCTGTAAGTTTCGACGAGATTAGCAAAGATTTTATGGACGACAAACATTGGAATACTGTTATAGCTACCAGAGTAAGGCATAGGTCTAACATTCTCGAACTCGAGGGCGACGCCTTGGTCCTGGGATACCGACATATCCTCCGATCTGGGGCTGCCCGAGGTTCACGGGTTCTGGCGTTGGTCGACAACCTACCGCTCTGTCTTGGGGCGGTCAAAGGCCGCGCTCGGTCCTCCTATCTCCTCCGACCTCTCCGACGTGTCGCTGCCCTTTCACTCGCAACGGGGAGTCGCCTCTACGTTCGGTGGGTCCCGTCCGAGAGGAATCCGGCCGACAAGGGGTCCCGCGGGCAGTGTGGCTTCTTCGCAGGTCCCTCCTGGCTCGAGGTCCAACAACAGGCTCCGACCCCCGCACCACCGCTTCCACACCAGCCTCCGCGTGCACCTGCCGAAGCCAGAGACCGCGAGGGCCCCCCACAGGCACACCCCTGCCACACCGACATAGGGGGCGGGACCGTGCCTGTAGGGCGGGGACCCGGTGATTGGCAAGTCCGTGGCCCGCGGCACGCGCCAGCAGCAGCTCAGCAAGAAGGCCGGAAAGCTCAAGAAGGAACGAGCGTCCCGGGCTCGGGAGGCGGCTTCGAAGGTGGACGCCTGCGACCGCTTCCCTTGGATGAGCGCGTTGGAGAAGATTGCCGTGAGGCCGGGGACCGTGCTGTTGTACCAGCGGACCCTCCGCCTCTTCCTCGACTTCTGTCGCGTGGCGAAGGTGAGCTGGGTGGGCGCGCCCGGGCTGGACGACGTAGTGGTGGAGTATCTGAACTCCATGTACATGGAGGGCCACGGGGCCGACGAGGCGAGCCGGCTCTTGGCAGCGCTGGGCTATGTCTTCCCCGAGTTGCACAAGAAGACGCGGGCCCTGCTGCCGAGGGCGACCCGGTGCACTGTCAGCTGGTGTCGGCGGACGCCAGCGCAGTCCCGGCTCCCCCTGCCGCGCCTGGCGGCGTTGGCGATCGCGGGAGGCATGATCATGCTCGGGCTCCCGCGGATGGCGATCATGGTTGCGGTATCGCACGTCTGCTACCTACGGCCCATCGAGGCGATGGCGCTCCTCGGCAAGAGCATCGTCGCCGCGGTCCCAGTGGCAGGTGCTGGCTACACCATGATGGGCCTAGTGCTGCACGAGACCTCCCTCGGCATCCCCGGCAAGACGGGGGCCTTCGACGACGCTGTGACGATCGACGAGCAGTGGTTGTGGGAGCCCCTTCTCGGCCTGAAGCAGGCCAGCCTGCCAGACGGGAGCCTGTGGGGGTTCAGCAGCGAGCTCTACAGGGACGTGTTCATCGCAGTGGCCGAGGGTCTGGGGCTGGGACCCTTCGACCCACATCCGTATCAGCTACGGCACGGAGGGGCGTCGGAGGACCCGGCAGCCAGAAAGCGAACGCCAGAACAAGTCATGCGCCGGGGTCGCTGGACGACAGTCGCCTCTTTGAAGAGGTACGGGAAAGAGACCAAGCTGTTGCGCGTGATCAACCAAATCTGTCCCTCCGTCTTCAACTTCGGCAGCGCGGTGCACCAGAGCTTCGCCGAGGCCATCAAGTTCGGGGTCGGCAATCGGCCCTCCCAGCTGCGAGTGCCTGCAGTCCTCGAATCCAGTGTCAAGCGAGCAGTGAGCAGACTTCCAGCACGGCTAGTATCTCAGATTCCTGCGGTGGCCCCAAGATGAGCCACTCCCAACGGGTGAAACGGTACCTTCAGCACCTCCTGACTCGGGCGCTGAGGAAGGCCACCACCAACCGGAGGGTTATCTTCCTGGAGCTTTTCGCGGGCAACGGGGGTATCGGCAAGTTTTTGAAGTCCCAGGGGTTCGCCGTTCTCAGCCTGGATGTCAAAAACCACGCTTTCCAGGACCATCTGTGCCCGGCCTTCCAGGCCGTTATCAAAGGTTGGATCCGCGGGAACGTCATCGTTGGCATCTGGTTAGGGACCCCGTGTACTACCTGGTCTATTGCTAGACGGCCTGCTATTCGGGACTCAGAACACATTTTCGGACTTCCTGGGCTCAGTGCTGCTAACCAGGCTAAGCTAAATATTGGTAACGACACCTTCCTCTTCTCTACCCAGATCATACGCCTTGCAAATCGTCATAATACACCGATAGCTTTGGAAAACCCAAGTACATCTATGATGTGGCGTGCACCACACCTGTGTAGACTACTACGCGACGAATCTTGTGTGGTCCACGTCTGTGACATGTGCCAGTTCAGTGCTAGGTGGAAAAAGCGCACACGGATTGCGCTGTGGAATGCCGGCAGATGTACAGCTATCGAGCGCCTTTGCTGTCCTCGTGGGAATATATGTTCAAGGTCCCACAAGCCGCGCATCGAACTGACAGGGAAGACGCCAGAAGGTATCCATTGGACTGCTATCGCTGCCGCCTACCCTACACAATTTTGCAATACGATGGGGCGATACCTTATGGATGTGATAAACAACAACAAACAGATCATAATGAATGAAATATATGGTGTGCGGCCTACGGCCAGTTGACCAGTCGGGTTCGGGTACTGGAGGCTCGGCACCCTTAGCTCCGCCTCTGCCTCGCAAGAGCCCGGCTGCCTCACCTCCTCCTGAGAAAAAGCTGCCCCCTGGCCCCGTGTAAGAGGATCGGTCACTGTCTGAATTAAATACAGTAAGTGGGAGAGGGGTGAGCGGGGCCGCATGACACTGCGGCTCAAGCTCCCGCCCTGCTGCGAACCCACCCCGCTTTCGCCTTCTTTTCTTTTTTCTCTACCCTCAGGGGTACTGGAGGCTCGGCACCCTTAGCTCCGCCTCTGCCTCGCAAGAGCCCGGCTGCCTCACCTCCTCCTGAGAAAAAGCTGCCCCCTGGCCCCGTGTAAGAGGATCGGTCACTATATATATAAACATAGAGAGAGAGAGGAACAAATATATGCGTGTATGCAAATAAAGAAGCATAACGCCTCGGACAGCACCAGGATGGCCTTGGATGGTCAAACGTTGCGTCCAAGACGGTCCAAAACGCCCTCGAGACGGCCCAAGAACGTCCAAGACACCGACGATGGTTTCAACACGGCCCAAGAGGTTCCCAAATTTCCTCAAAAGTTGTCCAAGACGTTTCCTAGGGGGGTCCCAAGAGGAGGTGAACAAATATATGATTGGCAAACTCGAAGATTAGTTTTACAGCAGGCGGCCTAGGATGCCTCCAAGATGGCCCAAGAGTCCCCCAAGGGGGCCTTGAGGCGGCCCAAGAGATCCCCAGGACGGCCCCTAAGGAGCCCGAGACGCTCCAAGAGGACCCCATGAGAGGCTCACGAAAGGCCCAAGAGGGAGAACTTGAACTGGCTTTCCGAGCCTTCCGCCCCAACAGGACCCCTGACACCGCAAGTAGGCTCCCCAGAAGCCCCCACTGGGCCCTAAGAGGCGCCCCCCAAGAACGCCCCCAAGAGGGCCTAATCATGCAACAGTAATTGTGTTGCGACTTGTTGGTGCTCCAGGCCGCCCAGGGACATGTTCAAATAGCATTGGCTCATCAGCGGGCCTCGCGAAACGCTGCTACGTACACAGATGTTTCGCACCCCACATGTAGGAACGCACTGGGCGTATGCTCCTGGCCAGTCGGAACTATGGAAGCGCCAAGGGAAGACCCCATCGCTCAGACCGCAGAGCAACTGAAGGCGCACAGCAAACCGACATCAGAACGCAGTCGGAGCTTGTTTCTCGTCGCGTCTCCACTAATCAGGGGGGCATCGGGGCAATCATGGGTGACCTTCGAACAGTCGGGCACAAAACCCCGGGCAAGCCTCCGGAGAGACCTTCACTTGGAACCACTGTTCTCCCCCAAGTCGTCCCGACAGCAATGCGTATACGTATGAACTCAAGAACTCTCGACGGCCCCAAGCCTGCGTGTGAGCAGTGAAGCTGATCAGCATCAGATGGTGGACACGAGGGTGCCCATCTGAGGTGTTCACATCTATATGAGTAGCGACTGATTAATCATTATGCGGGACCCCCTCGGCCTCTACTCTTCTGGTGATTCGATTGTTTTCTTTCATGTCTGTGCCGCCGCCATGGCTTCGTGAGGCCACCTGGTGCGCGCTAGAACCTAAGCGCGCGAAGCGCGCGCGTATTTTTTAGTGTATGCATGCACACGTATACATGTGCATGTGCATATCCGTGTACATGTACATATATATATATATATATATATATATATATATATATATATATATATGCATATGCATATATATATATATATATATATATATACACATACATGCTCTTGTCTCTTCCTCTCGCCAGGAGGTCGAGCAAGATTCCTCTCGCTTCGCGGGGTGCACGTCCGGAGCACGTACAGTCACGTCGTCGCGGGGCCTCTTGGGAGCCTCTTGGGGGCCTCGTGGAGGCCTCTTGGGAGCTTCTTTGGGCCTCTTGGGGGCTTCTTTGGGGCCTCTCCCCCCTCCCTCCTTTTCATGTTCCCTCCCCATATCCCCTTCCAGCGCCAGCTCTAATCATGCGCGCCGTCGTGACCAACTTCCACCTGGCTGGCGCTGCGCCGTCGTTCGCCCAGGGGGGGAAATAACATTACGCTCCAGTCGTTGTGTGGCCTTGTGGGGGTTTCTTCGAGGCCTCTTGGAGGCTTCTTGGGGATTTCTTGGAGGCCTCTGATTTTTTTGTGAGTTCTTGGGGGGCTCTTGGGGGCCTCTCGGGGCTTCTTGGGGGCATCTTGGGCAGTCTTGGGGCGTTTTTGCGCCGTTCCGCCCCGCCCCTTCGGAGGCTGTTTTGGGGGCCTCTCGCGGCCGCCTTGGGGTTCTCTTGGGGTCCTTTAAGCCGCCTCAGCGTTTTTTTGGACCGCCTTGGGGGCCTCTTTACGCCGTCTGGCCACTTCGGAAGCCACTTTGGAAGCCTCTCGCGGCCGCCTTGGGGCTCTCTTGGGGTCCTCTGGGGCCGTCTTGGGGGTTTCTTGGGCCGTCTTGGAGGCTTTGTTGGCCGTCTCGGGGCCCTCTGGGGCCGTCTTGGGGCCCCCTTGGAGGCCTCTTGGGCCGTTTGGGGGCCTTTTTGGAGGCTGCTTGGGCCGTCATGGCCTTCTCAGAGCCGAAAAAAGGCGAGAACGCGGAAATTGTCCCATAACTATAGGACAATCAAAGATTTTGGCCTCTGGAGGCGCTATCGGGAGTCTTCTTGGGGGCCTGTTGAGCGTTTTTGGGGGCCTCTTGGGGCCGTCTTGGGCCGTCTTGAGGCCGGCTTGGGTTGTGTTGGGGCCATCTTGGGCCGTCTTGAAACCGTCTTGGGGCCCCAAGAGGCCCAAGAGGCCGAACTGGCTGATTTCTTATAGGTTTTTGTAAGTTTTTGGGCCCTAGAAGGGGCCCTCCAACTTGGGGTCGACGGAAGTGGCGCGACTCCGGGGGGGGGGTTAGGGGGGAGACATACTAATGCAACACAATACAACACGTGGCAATTATGCAAGCATTGGACACATGGGATCCATTGCGTTAGGGCTTCCGCTCCGCTGCGCGACCTGCCTCCGGCAACACGTCACTTCCGGACGTGGATTCCTCTCGCTTCGCGGGGTGCACGTCCGGAGCACGTACAGTCACGTCGTCGCGGGGCCTCTTGAGAGCCTCTTTGGGGCCTCGTGGAGGCCTTTTGGGAGCTTCTTTGGGCCTCTTGGGGGCTTTTTTGGGGCCTCTCCCCCCTCCCTCCTTTTGATGCTCCCTCCCCATATCCCCTTCCAGCGCCAGCTCTAATCATGCGCGCCGTCGTGACCAATTTCCACCTGGCTGGCGCTGCGCCGTCGTTCGCCCAGGGGGGGAAATAACATTACGCTCCAGTCGTTGTGTGGCCTTGTGGGGGTTTCTTCGAGGCCTCTTGGAGGCTTCTTGGGGATTTCTTGGAGGCCTCTCGGTTTTTTTGGGGAGTTCCTTGGGGGCCTCTTGGGGGCCTCTCGGGGCCTCTTGGGGGCATCTTGGGCCGTCTTGGGGCGTTTTTTTGCGCCGTTCCGCCCCTTCGGAGGCCGTCTTGGGGGCCTCTCGCGGCCGCCTTGGGGTTCTCTTAGGGTCTTCTTGGGCCGCCGCAGAGTTTTTGTTGGACCGCCTTGGGGGCCTCTTTGAGCCGTCTTGGGGCCCTCCTGGGCCGTTTGGGGCCCTCTTTGGGGCCTCTGGGGGCCTCTTGGGGACTTCTTGGAGCCATCCTTGGGCGCTCTTACGCCGTCTGGCCACTTCGGAAGCCACTTTGGAAGCCTCTCGCGGCCGCCTTGGGGCTTTCTTGGGGTCCTCTGGGGCCGTCTGGGGGGTCTGTTGGGTCGTCTTGGAGGTTTTTTTGGCCGCCTCGGGGCCCTCTGGGGCCGTCTTGGGGCCCCCTTGGAGGCCTCTTGGGCCGTTTGGGTGCCTTTTTGGAGGCTGCTTGGGCCGCCATGGCCTTCTGAGAGCCGATAAAGGCGAGAACGCTGAAATTGTCCCAGAACTATAAGACAATCAAAGATTTTGGCCTCTGGAGGCGCTCTCGGGAGTCTTCTTGGGGGCCTGTTGGATTTTTTAGGGGGCCTCATAGGCCGTCTTGGGCCGTCTTGAGGCCTGCTTTGGCTGTCTTGGGGCCATCTTGGGCCGTCTTGAAACCTTCTTGGGGCCCCAAGAGGCCCAAGAGGCCGAAATTGTTGATTTCTCATAGGTTATTGTAAGTTTTTGGGCCCTAGAAGGGGCCCTCCAACTTGGGGTCGACGGAAATGGCGCGACTCCGGGGAGGGGGGTTGGGGAAAAAAATTAACGCAACACAATACAACGCGTGGCAATTATGCAAACATTGGACACATGGGATCCATTGCATTAGGGTTTCCGCTCCTCTGCGCGACCTGCCTCCGGCAACACGTCACTTCCGAACGTGGATTCCTCTCGCTTCGCGGGGTGCGTCGCGGGGCCTCTTGGGAGCCTCTTGGGGGCATCCTGGAGGCCTCTTGGGAGCTTCTTTGGGCCTCTTGGGGGCTTCTTTGAGGCCTCTCCCCCATCCCTCCTTTTCATGTTCCCTCCCCATATCCCCTTCCAGCGCCAGCTCTAATCATGCGCGCCGCCGCGACCAACTTCCACCTGGCTGGCGCTGCGCCGTCGTCCGCCCAGGGGGGGGAATATCATTACGCTCCAGTCGTTGTGTGGCCTTGTGGGGGCTTCTTTGAAGCCTCTTGGAATCTTCTTGGGGATTTCTTGGAGGCCTCTCGGTTTTTTTAGGGAGTTCCTTGGGGGCCTCTTGGGGGCCTCTCGGGGCCTCTTGGGGGCATTTTGGGCCGTCTTGGGGCGTTTTTGCGCCGTTCCGCCCCTTCGGAGGCCGTCTTGGGGGCCTCTCGCGGCCGCCTTGGGGTTCGCTTGGGGTCCTCTTGGGCCGCCTCGTCTTGGGGCCCTCGTGGGCCGTTTGGGGCCCTCTTTGGAGCCGCTGGGTGCCTCTTGGGGACGTATTGGAGCCGTCTTCGGGCGCTCTTGCGCCGTCTAGCCACTTCGGAGGCCACTTTGGAAGCCTCTCGCGGCCGCCTTGGGGCTCTCTTGGGGTCCTCTGGGGCCGTCTTGGGGGTTTATTGGGCCGTCTTGGAAGTTTTTGTTTGGCCGCCTCGGGGCCCTCTGGGGCCGTCTTGGGGCCCCCTTGGAGGCCTCTTGGGCCGTTTGGGGGCCTTTTTGGAGGCTGCTTGGGCCGTCGTGGCCTTCTGAGAGCCGAAAAACACAGAGAACGTTGTAACTGTCCCAGAACTATAGGACAATCAAAAATTTTGGCCTCTGGAGGCGCTCTCGGGAGTCTTCTTGGGGGCCTGTTGGACCTTTTTGGGGGCCTCATGGGCCCTCTTGGGGCCGTCTTGGGCCGTCTTGAGGCCAGCTTGGGCTGTCTTGGGGCCGTCTTGGGCAGTCTTGAAATTTTCTTGGGGCCCCAAGAGACCCAAGAGGCCGAATTTGTTGATTTCTTATAAGTTGTTGTAAGTTTTTCGGCCCCAGAAAGTGGCCCTCCACCTTGGGGTCGACGGAAGTGGCGCGACTCCGGGGGGGGTTAGGGGGATACATAATAATGCAACACAATACAACACGTGGCAATTATGCAAGCACTGGGCACATGGGATCCATTGCATTAGGGCTTCCGCTCCGCTGCGCGACCTGCCTCCGGCAACACGTCACTTCCGGACGTGGATTATTCAGTCTTGCGCCACATCCGCCGATCCCTTAGTTTAAGTCAATGATCGGATGGTTCGAAACCGTTTGGCGGTCGTTTTGGGGTTCTTGTCGGGTTTCTTGGGAGCTCTTCGGGGCCTGAGGGGGCATCTTTGGGGCTCTTCGGGCTACTCCTGGGCTCGTCTTCGAGCTGTCTTGGGCTTTGGGCTCTTCTTGGGCTGCTTTGGCGTCCTCGTGGGCCGTCTTGGGTTTTTTTGGGGCCCCCAGGGGTGTTTTTTGGTGCCCCCGGGAGTTCCCGGGGGCGGAAAGCTAGATTTTGTATATTTTTGGTGGCCCTCTGGGGCGCTTCATGGTGCTGTCTTGGGGTCCTCTGGGGCTGTTTTGGGGGCTTCTTGGGCCGTCTTGAGGCCATCTTGGGTTTGGGCCGTTTTGGGGCCGCCTTGGGCGTTTTTTGGGCGGTCGTGGGGCGGTTTTCGGGGCCTCCTGGGCCGTCTTGGAGCGTCCGCAAGCCGAAAAGACGCAAAGGCAAGACACATAGGAAAACCACAATGGAAAATAATTAATTTTCACTTATCGAGGCTTTCTTGGGAGGCGTATTGGGGATCTCTTGGGCCGTCTTGGAGGTCTCTTGGCCCTTTTTGGGCAATCTTGGGCGTCTTGGAGCGTTCGTTTGGCGTTTCGGGGCCTTCGTGGGCCGTCGTGGAGGCCTCTTAAGGCTCTCTTGGCCCGTCTTTAGGCCCTCTTGCGACCGGAAAAGCCCCGTGGTGCGCTCGTCGTCGGCCCGGGGAGGGGGGGGAGAGGGGGGGGGGGGGGGGGGGGGGGGGGGGCAAATCTCCTGTTTGGGGTTCTGGGGGTCACGAGGGGAATTATCTCACACGCCTAGAGACCCACAAGGGGTCGGCGGATCTTATCCGAAGGTTCCACGGGTCGTCCACCAAGTGGTTCCCCAGGACAAACACGAGAATTCTGCGGGAGCGTTGTGCGCATCGGGTCGTGGTCTGGCCTCATCCTCCTCCTCACCATATTATGAGAATCGTTGGCTCCATGCGCCCACCGCATCTCATGCGTGGACGGGCCGAGGCCTGATCTAATTTGACCGCCTGTCGGCCCCGCGTGTCTTCCGACATCTTCCGGCTGGTGGGTAGGGGGAGGGGGAGGAGGAGGAGGGAGGAGGAGGAGGAGGAGGCAGTAACGGCGCATTTTGCGCAGGGCTGGACCATGGGAACAGTGATGGCGGACCTTGAAAGAGGGCGCGGCGTGAGTTGGATGTCGCGTTGCGTTGCCATCACGCGCGTGCGCAGGCGGGGGGACCTGCTGAGCTTCCGGCCGTTTGATAGGAGTCCGGACAACGCAGGTGAGATGGCGGGCGCGAAAAATTGGATGGGATACGGATTTGGTGCCAAGGGATCAGTGCGAGCGCTGCCGGCGGAGTTTGCTGGTAGAGGCGTTTACGAAGTACGAGTTCCAGAGGAAGGAAAGGCCAGCGCTCTGCAAAGAGTGCGCGGAATAGATGAAGATCGGTGACGAAAAATTGCGCACGCTGTGCATAGGGTGGGCAGCGACAGTCGAGGGTCACGATGCGAGTCGACATGGTGGCGGTCGGGGCGCGGACGCAGCGCCGGACGGCGGGGGGGCGACCAGGATTCGGACAATGTATTGCGCGAAGTGCAGCCGTGTCAAAGCCAAGCAGATGTCGCGGAGCGGCAAGGAAAAGTGGAACGAGAGCGTCGGCGTTGTTCGACGTGCGAACGAAAAGTGCCTGTCGCTGCACGACGAAAAGGTGGATATGCCGGAAGCCCAGGAGAAGCACGACGCAGCAGGGGAGAGGTTGTGTCGGAAGTGCGCGGAAGGGCGGGGGAAGGCGGTTTTGCGGACGAATTGCGAAGCAAGGAATCGCAAACTGAAAGCGGAGGCGGACGCGACGCCACTGACGCGCGCAGCGTGCGGAGGAGAGTTCTCGGACACGAAACATTTGAAGCAGGATCAAGTGGAGGATCATCGACAGGCGAAAGGAGCCAAAGTGGCGCGCGGAGGCTGCCAGGAACTCGGGCTCACAACGCGCGGTTGCCAGGCGTATCAGCGCAGCGGCGCGTGCAAGAGAAGACTGCCGAAGTCGGCCTTCTCCGCGAACCCTGCCCATGTCGCGCGCGATGAAAAGAAGGGCGCCCTGAAATGCAAGACGTGCAAATGATGCCCGATCGGGCGCGCGCGCGCTGGGAAAGGGGGGGGGGGGGGGGGCGGGGGGGGAAGGATGGGGGGCAAGGCGGGGGATGGGGGGGGGAATCGAAGAAGATGAGAATGAGGCGGGAGTGGAAGAGGAGGAGGGGCGAGGAAACTGCGGAGGAGGAGGAGGGGGAGGAGAAGGAGGGAGAGAGGGACACAAAGATGAGGTTTTGGGTCATGGGTTACGGGCGAGCGGCTTCTTGCATGTGCATCGGGATCTCGCGGCGCGCCCCTCGGGGGCCTTGGGTGCCGAGGTGGGGGATGAGGGGGGGGGGGGGGCGGAAAGGGGGCGCAGAGAGGAGGCTCTGGGTTATGGGTTAGCGGCTTCTGGCATGTGTATCGGGATCTCGTGGCGCGCATCTCGGGGGCCTTTGGAAGGCAGTTTTGACGCCGCCTCTCGGGGGCCTAGGGGGCCGAGGTGGAGAAGGAAGGGGAGGAAAAGGAGGGGGACAGAGAAAGAAGGCCCTGGGTTATGGGTTATGGGTTGGAGGCTGCTTGCATGTGTATCGGGTTTTCGCGGCGCGCCTTTCGGGGGCCTCTGGAAGGCAGTTGTGGCGCCACTTGGGGGCCGTTTCGGAGGCTCTGGGAGTCTTTTGGGCGCCTCCTGGGGGCATTTTGGGAGTTCCTTGGGGCGTCGTGGCCGCCTGGGTGTCTTGGGGCGGTCTTCGGGGCCTCTTGGGCCGTCTTGGAGCGTCGGGAAGCCCACACGGCGAATATGTAAAGAAATCGTACGTTTTACAAAGAGAGTGGTCACACTTTTACGTCTAAGGACCCTCTTGGGGCGCACCTTGGAGGCGTATTGGGGACCTCTTGGGCCGTCCTGGAGGCTTCTGAGCCCATTTTTGGGCCAGCCAGGGCGTCTTGGAGCCCTCGTTTAGCGTCTCGGGGCGGTCGCGGGCCGTTTTGGAGGCCTCTTGAAGCTTTCTAGGCCCGTCATGAGGCCCTCTTGGGCCCCGAAAAGCTTAGTGGTACGCTCGTCCGGGGCGAGGGGGGGGGGGGTCAAATCTCCGGTTTGGGGTCCCTTCGGGGGGGTTATGGGGGGGAACGATCTCGCACGCCTAGAGACCCACAAGGGGCCGGCGGATTCCAGAAGCTGTGGAAGCGGCTAGTTCGTGTCGTGTCGGCGCGGCGGCGACCCCGCAGCGGGCGTCAAAGTTGAGCGCCGCCAGTGGCACAGAATCGGCAAACCTATGGGGCGATCTGGTGACCGAGAAGCTGCCGATCGTCCAACAGGTTCAACAACCCACGCGGTGCCAGAAACCATGCCCACGTCGTCACGATACGGCCTTGCCGCACGAATGCTTCTCCGCGCACCGCAGCTCTCGGCGTGCTCAAGGACAAGAGTGGGGGCCAGGCTGGCCTCCCCGCGTCCGTGGGCGCGGGCCCACCCTGCGCGGGATGGCCGGCGCGCCGCGCGTCGCTGCCGACGGTCAAAGTGGGGGCCTCGGCGCTGCCCCGGCGGCAATGGCGCGGAGAGCGCTCCGGAGGGGTCCTGGAGGAAAGGGGTCGTGGCATGTGTTGGCAGTCAATGGCAAGTTTCGGAGGTGGGCAGCCTCGGGGGAGGCTACACGTCGGTCGTTGAAAATAGGCATCTTTGGATATCCAGATCACAATCAAAATCTCCTGTGGGCGCCTTCCTACTTCAAGGGTCGAACGGTTTTACACCCTCTTCTTCAAGGGACAGGCGGAAGCCCAATCTACTTCCAGCGCCTTCCGACCGACGGGCATGAGGGGGACATCCATTGGGGAGGACGCATTGACCACCAATCGCCCATTCATCACCGACAGGGGCCCGATTGCCCACCCCTCCCAGGACAGTGTGGATTTGCTATCGGGGTCCTCGCGCCGATTCCAAGCCGATGTTTCCCCCTGTTACTTGTAAGTCAGTCCCCCCCTACTGTTCCCGCTCATAGTAGTCATGGGGCATGCCAGCAAAGTCTGGTCACATGTACTCTTCTCGGTATCGGTATAGCTGCGAAGTTTCAGACCAAGTTGTGGTGGTTGTCTTTTCTTCACACCGCTTGCGGACTCTGTTCGGGATCTGCCCTGGATCCTGCAATTACTCCATTATTCATATTTTTATGGCGATGCCATGCCCCACGAAAGGGGCGTGGACGGTGCTGGTAGTTCTCGGGTTCCTGGAACCCTCCCGTGGGCCCCATGGCCTTCCGGAAGACGGCTGTGGATAAAAACCCAGACGCCGCTTCTTTTGGGGCCCGTCCCATGGCCCCGAAGATCGTTGCATCCGCCTACCTACAGGGTCCGTCACCGCAAGCGCCCCACGCGCCGCCACGATGGTTCTTGGCAGGTTGTGCTTCTCGGCGAAAGGGGGCAGGGGAGAAGCAGGCCGGCCTACGAACGCGCAGGCGGGTGGCCAGGGCTGGCCGGGCGGGCGGGCAGGCGGAAATGGGGGCCGGGCGGAGACAGTTGGCAGGGGGCATGCCGAAGAGGAGGAGAGGGGAACAGCAGCAAGCAGGCAAGCCCGGGCAAGGCCCGGAGAGAAAACAACAAACGCGACGAGGCTTCGGACCCTACGGCGGCGGCGGCGACCAGGTGGCGCAGGCGTAGCGGCGGAGTGGGCGGTGGGCGTCGTGGGACCCGCTTCGTTCATTTATGCCGGAGGAAGGGGCGGGGAGGAACAAGAAGAAAAGGAGGAAGTGGAGGAGGAGGAAGAGGAATAGGAGGAGGAGGAGGAGGAGGAGGAGGAGGAGGAGGAGGAGGAGGAGGGGGAAGAGGAGGAGAAGGAGGAGGAGGTGTTAACATGCAAGCGTGCGTGTGACAGGGGAGGAATAGTAACCCTGCTGCCTTTGGCTGGAGTGTTTAACGGTCGAAGCTACATAGACCTGCTTTGCCGCTCGGGAGTATAAAGGTGACCTATCGTTATCATTGTTGCCAGGCTCCCGTGCAGAACCCTCCTCGGGGTTTTGCATGGTAGCGGAGCGCGGTTGCCATGGCAGCGGCAGCGGCAGCTGCGGCCAGACCTGGGCAGGGCGACCCGCCAGTTAATCTCAATGTGCCGGCAGACAGAGATGCATGGGTCAACATGGACCCGAATCGCTTCAACGATCTGTGCGAGCAATCATACATGAGCGGAGACTTCAGTTCATTAACGAGCGAGTAACACAGGATCGAAGGGAGGTATCGAATGCCGAAGCGTTCCAAATGTTACAGAGTGCCCACAAGACCAACAGCATGCTGTTAGCGATCACAAAGAGAAACGCTGCACTCGAAAGGGATGCTCGCAGATTGGTGGAAAGAGTCACCGAGTTGGAGACCAACAGCGAAGTACAAGAAAAGTTGATCGAAAGGTTTGGTCAAATCTCGGAAGCGATTAAAGGAGGAAGCGGAAGCAAGCACGGGAGCAGTAAACCGATAAGCGAATATAAAGCATTACAGGCGCTAAAGAACTTCAGTGGGGAAAGAGCAAAGTTCAGAGACTGGAGCGACAAGTTGTTGAACGCACTAGCCCAAATGAAGCCGAGTTACCGACCGGCACTGAAAATGCTAAACAAGAAGCTGGAGACGCTTGACGGAGTCGTACCAGAGGAGGACGATGACGACATCATACGCATAATGAACGGCCGATTAACTGCAAGTGAGTACCTGAAGGCGAATCAAGCCAAACAAGCCGAGGACGACAACAAAGGCGAAAATGAGTTCACCGAGGGAGACAAAGCTCAGATGGAGGAAGACTTATGGTACATTCTGAACGAGAAACTTGAAGGTGCGGAGGCCAGAGGAAAATTAAAGGGACTGATGGATGGAGATGGAATCATGGCTTGGCAGAAGGTTTACAAATGGTACTCGGCGGTAACCGGAGCGACCTTATCATCAAAAATGACGCATGCCATGAATCCTGAGCCGCCCAAGAAGATCACTGACACTGTTACCCGACTTGAGGAATGGAGCGCATTGGCAGCAAATCTTGAGAAATATGGTAAATATTACTCGCTGCCTCTTCCTTTTAAAGTCACCGCGCTCAGGGCCATAATGGTGCACGCGAATGACTGGTTCGACGAATGGCAGCAGGCATGTTGGCGAACGCCTGACGCGCTTAACGTTGACTCATTTCAGAAATTGTACTCAAAGTGCGAAGACTGGGCGCGTAAAAAGAAACTTGACTCAGATACGAAAAATAAGGATGCAATGGGCATTGGGAATGTCAACGAGATGAGTCAAGGGTCCGAAAATGTTTGGGACCAAACAGGATGGGTCGACGAAGATGGAAACTGGTGGTCAGAGGATGGATCGTGGAATTACGGGCCCTGGGCCAATGAGAGTGACGGTGGAGAATATGAAGAAATTGACGCCGTAAACAAAGGCAAAGGTAAAGGAGCGGGCCCCAGGTGTTACAATTGTGGAGGCATGGGCCACGTAGCCAGGAACTGCACAAGACCTAAACAGTTCACCAAGGGAGGTAAAGGTGGCAAGGGCGGAAAAGGCAAAGGTTACCGAGCCACTTACGGATCCTATGTGAAAGGTAAGATCGGAGGCAAACAGGGAGGTAAAGGAAGTAGCTCGCGGGGAGGAAGCTACGGAGGCCAAGGAAAGTTCACCCCGCCCAGCGAGCGTGAGTGTTACAAGTGCGGCGGAAAAGGGCACGTCGCCATTAATTGTCCGGGCCCCAAGAAGACCGCCAACGAAGTTGAGCAAGAGAAACCTGCAGTGAACACTGAGATTGAACAAACCACCTCGTTCGGCCAACCACAGCATGTTCTCAGCGTTGAGATGAAGGAAGCAATGAACGTGCCGCTAGACCAGCCTGCAATCGAGGAGGTTAACGAGAAATGGGACCTGCCCTATTACGCCAGAAAGAAAACGGCACGTAACAACGCGGTGAATTTGAAAAGAATTTATCAGGAACACCAGTGCAACGGGGACTGTAATCATACCAGTCAATGGGACCAGAGAACAAGTAAAAGCGTGAGGCAGGAAAAAAGTTGGCTAGAGAAGTGCAAGGAAATTGGGCTAATTGAGATGCGGGGATGTGACCCAGAGATTAACGCGGTGCCACCGCCAAGTGCAACGCATGAGACGATCGTGGTTACCGTGGACCCCGGCGCATGCAACACAGTGGGACCCCCCAAAGTTGGCACTCATTTCCCTATTAAGCATACGGACGCGTCAAAGCAGGGACGACACTACAGTGCAGCAAATGGAACCACGATAAAGAATTATGGTCAACGAGTGATCACAGGTAAAAATGAGCATGGGAACGCCGTCAGTATGCCGATTCAGGTAGCAGAGGTCAACAAAGTCCTAGGATCGGTCAGAGAGATGGTAAACGCTGGAAATAGAGTGGTGTCCGACAAGGATTCTAACGGGAGATCCCTGAGCCACATCATGAACAAGGCGACCGGTAAGTTCACAACCATTCATGAGAAGAATGGCACATTCCAGTTTAACATCACAGTACCGAAGGGACCAGCGGAGGCCGTCAATCCCAGGGGTGAAGTGAACGTAACTGAGGGTTTTCCGCGGCCGGGAACCCTGGAGGCGGATCTGTTCTACTAAGCCCCCCATCACCCGTAAGACCAAGCGAAAACTTAAACGTCTTTAATATCGAAGGAGACGAAGGGAGTGAAAGTGGTGGCAACGATAGTGAGTTAAGTGATGTGGAAGATGTATTTGTGGGTGATGAAGCGGAGTTACCAAAGAAAGTTCACTGTGACATGAGACCCTCAAAGGAGGAAGTTGAAGCGCATAACACGACGCATTTGCCTTACCGAAGCTGGTGCCCACATTGCGTTAGAGGGAAAGCGCGCAGACGCAATCACCGTAGACGCAAATGAGAGGGGAACGGAAACGTGCCAGTGATTTCAATGGACTACACGTGGCTTAAAGGAAGAAAGGATGAAGGTGAAAGCACCAGCAATGGCAATCCAATTTTGGTCATGCATTGCAGAGAGACCAAATTTACTTGGAGCAGAGTGTTGATGAAAAAGGGAGTGGACTCGTACTCGGTAAAAGTAGGATGCGACATGATAAGTTTTACCGGATACAAGAAGGTGATACTCAAAAGTGATGGGGGAGCGGCAATCACAGCATTGGCCAATAGGATTAAAGCTTCGTGTGATCTTGACATGGGAGTTGAAGTCAGCCCAGTAGGCGACTCAAAGGCCAACGGCGAAATTGAGAGAGCCGTTAGGACAGTGCAGGGTCAGGTCAGAACGTTAAAGAGCGCCTTAGATGCCAATTACAAGACTGAGTTTGGTGAAAGCCATCAGATAATACCTTGGCTGGTGAGCTACGCGTCCTCTTTGATTAACAAGTTCACAATAGACACGGATGGGAAGACGGCTCATGAGAGGTGCAGGAGACGAAAATTTAACAAGCTAATTCCTGAGTTTGGTGAGTGCGTCATGTATTTGAATACACCTGCGCACAAAGGCCGCGAGAAGCTCGAAATGAGATGGGAAAGTGGAGTGTTTCTAGGCATAAACGAGGAAAGTCAAGAGCTAATTATTGGGACGCCCAATGGTGCAATCAAGGTGCACGAGTTTAAAAGAAAAGGAAGTGATGCGGAAAGAAGATGGAACATTGCCGAGATCACCGAAATAAAGGGGTTACCTTGGCAGCCTGACCCGAGCACAGCGGGAATGGAATTACAGTCTAGGATCATGGTGCCCATGGATCTACCAGAGCAAGAATTAACTGCGCCTGAGACGAAGCCGCTCATTGCACGAGGGATTGCAGTTAAAAAGCACGAATACTTGAAAATGGGACCGACACCAGGGTGTTACGGATGTAAATGCCTCGTGGGAGGAGACAAAGAACACAAGCCGCATAACGCTGATTGCAGGGCTCGAGTTATTGAATGATTAAAGAAACAAGAGAGCCCGAGCATCCAGGCAAGACTAGCGTCTGCACAGTTAAGGCTTGAGAGTAAAAGTCGTGCACCAGAAAAACGTGAACAATAATCAGAAAGTCAAGCGAAGAAACTGAGGATCAATGTACCACCTCCGCCGAGCGCCAAAGTTGAGGAACCTGAGGACGAGTGGGTAATAAAGGGAAACAAAGTTATATGCCAGCACCGACGACCGAGGAAAGAGTTAGCCTTCCCCACCAATGGTGGGTGCCCAGTCGATTGGGACAAACTTAAGCCTAAAAGATATACCCACGCGATCATGATTGACGGCGGCAAAATACATGAGCACGAAGATGCTTGGTATGGTGAAGATGGAGACGATCAAACATGGGCTATGGGAAACCCCTTTGGCGGTTACTGGACCGGATGGACCGAGTTCGAAGTGGAAGATGAAGAAATGAAAGATTCCCCGAGTAAACCCATTAAACGAAAAGCAGAGGACGACCATGACGAAGAAGATCAACCGGCAACTCAGCATCGTCAACTTGATATGGAACAAGATGAAGAAATGTCAGAAGTAAACGACATTAGATTGGGGCTCAACATGATGGGATTCGACTCTGAACTGGTTGAATGGTTGACAAGTGGGGAATTGAACATCGTACGTCAATTAAACGAAGTAAGGAGAGCCACCAGGCTCCATGGGGCATGCCAACACGAGACTCAGGCGCACGTGACCGAGGCGTATTCGCCGGTGAGAGTTACCGGAATGGCAGAACAAATGGGATTGATACCGGGGTTAGCAATGGACTTAACGACGCGAGACCAACATGGTAACCCATGGGATTTTAATGTGCCAGCCATGCGTGCGAAAGCGAAAAAGATTGTCAAATCCAAAGCAGCCCTGTTACTGGTGGTGAGCCCCATGTGCGCAGCCTTCAGCAGACTCCCAAACGTTCAACTTTAAAAGATTAGGTGCTGACCGTGTGAAACAGATGTTGGATTACGGGATCAAGCATTTGACGTTTGCGATGGAGCTTTGCGAAATTCAACGGCGAAATGGGTTATACTTTCTGTTTGAACACCCTGCAGGAGCAACCAGCTGGGGCACTTCAACGGTGCAACGGTTACTCAGAAACAATGATGTCAAAGTATACGATGGAGATTTGTGCTGTTACGACTTAAAGCAGATGGTCAAAGGCGAAGAGGTGTTCATTAAGAAACCGACCAAGTTCATGACAAACAGTTCAGCCATCGGCCATGAGTTGAGTTGGAAATGTAAAGGGCAACATCGACACATGGAGTTAACTGGCGGCGGTAGGACGCGCAGATCAGAGGTCTACCCAGATAAACTGTGTCGAGCGATACTGAAAGGACTTGTGAAGCAAATGAAGATCGACGGTCGTCAAGGGGGTACATTTACAGAAGAAGAAGTAGCAGACATGGAAGTCGAAGAAGAAGAACAAAGTGAGGCGCAGATAAGCGAGATTAACTGGGCATGTGAACATGAGAACGAAGATAGGGAGCACAAGCACCAGTTAACGTGGACGAGGAGAGATTATGGAACGCAAAGATTAATGCTGCCGGGACCAAGTGGACCACAATGGAGTTCATGCATTAGGAGAATTACCGCTGACATAGCCACCGGGAAGATTATCGAGGACAGGCCTGTGAACGAGATCACAGGAAAGGAGAGAAGGAGAATGTTTAAGAAGGGACCAGTTAACACTTCCACCACCTTTACGTATGAAGCTGTCGGCGAAATTGCTCCACACAGGTGGAAGTGCTATGCGTGTGGGCATGAGGGATGGCTCAAGACGCCTAGCACATGTGCGGCGTGCGAAAGAACTGGTACAGTTAACCCTCTCCCAATGAACACGATCAACGTTGTCCACAAAGAAAATGGAGAGATTACTCAAGCTTGGGATGATGTCACAGGAAACGAGCTCGACCCTAAATTGACTGTAAAAGCACGTCAAGAAGAAATGGAACAATTCAGAAAACACAAAGTTTACGAGAAAGTGAAGGAGGAAGTGCGTTGGCAAATCACGGGGAAGGCGCCCATCGGAACCAGATGGATAGACATCAACAAAGGAGATGAGTTAAGCCCAGACCACATATCAAGGCTGGTAGCCCAGCAGGTTAAATACAATTCCAAAGAAAAGAACATATTCGCAGCTACACCTCCACTGGAGGCACAAAAACTACTTTTCTCAATGGCAGTTACCGAGGGAGTTGGATTCACGAACGGTGAGCGTGAGAAAGGATTAAAGTTAGCATTCGTTGACATCAAACGAGCCTACTTTTACGCTCCAGCAAAGAAAGACATATTTATCAGGTTACCAGACGAAGACTATGAACCAGGTATGTGCGGAACGCTGTTAAAATCAATGTACGGAACCAGAGACGCTGCGAGCAACTGGGAGGACTGTTACATGGACTTTGCTAACGAGGCTGGGTTCAAGAGCGGAATTGCGTCACCATGCGTGCCCAAGCATGAGAGTCGAGCGTTATGGTTAACAGTTCATGGAGATGATTTCGCGCTGTTAGGAGGTGATCATGATCTCGGCTGGTTTGAAAATAAAATTAAGGAGGAGTTTGAAGTGAAGGTGAGAGGACGACTTGGACCAGGGAAGGAGGACATGAAGGCGATCAGAATTCTTAACAGGATTGTGGAATGGACGAAGGAAGGATTGAGGTATGAGGCAGATCAAAGGCATGCAGAGATAATTGTGAAAGAGCTTGAGCTAGAAGGAGTAAAGGTGAGGACTGAAGTGCCAGGTGAGCGAATTCCAGTTGAAGAGGGAGATGAGGTTGAATTTTCGCCCAACATGACTAAAATATATCAAACGTTGACGGCCAGAGCAAATTACTTAGCTCAGGACAGGTCTGACATACAGTATTCTGTAAAGGAACTCGCTAGGACCATGTCAAAGCCCACGATGAGTTCTTGGGAGGGTTTAGTCAAGTTAGGAAAGTATTTGAAGTACCACAGCAGAAGCAGCTATGTGTATCAATATCAGGAGCAGCCCCAATAATTAACTATTTGGACCGACATGGATTACGCAGGATGTAAGCGAACGAGGAAGTCTACGAGTGGAGGAGTAGTAATGTGGGGTAAACATCTCATAAAATCTTGGAGCACGACTCAGAGTGTCATCGCATTATCGTCAGGTGAAGCAGAGTATTATGGATTTGTGAAAGGAGGATCAGTGGGTTTAGGACTTCAGGCAGTATTAAGAGACTTTAACTTGGAAGTTGAGATTACAGTGAAGAGCGACGCCACGGCTGCGATTGCCATTGCGAGCAGACGAGGCTTGGGGAAAGTAAGACATATCGAGGTGTGTCAATTGTGGTTACAGCAGAAAGTTAAGGAGGGAGTGATTCGTATTGTGAAAGTAGGGACACACGAGAATGCAGCGGATGCGTTGA
Organism: Prorocentrum cordatum; assembly: GCA_963575745.1. Lineage (NCBI taxonomy): Eukaryota > Dinophyceae > Prorocentrales > Prorocentraceae > Prorocentrum > Prorocentrum cordatum. The sequence goes on from CAUYUJ010004514.1 coordinate 542,365, forward strand.
CCAAGTATGTCAGTCGTGAAAGCATGAGCACACATCTACGAAACACGAATCAATGTGCATTAACAGGTAGGCATGAGCTTGCGCCAGCTACCGAATGTTGATGTTCGCAGCTCATTTCTGTCAAGCAAACTGCAGCTATTAAAAGCCTTCTCCACCCATTACCTCTTGCTCTTGGGCGTGAACGAAGGCATGGCGGCTCCCCAGGTCAACCTCACCATTAACGGCTCCATGGTCGACCAGAGCCCGGCTGGGGGTGGACCGGTTACGCGTGAGAACCTCAACCGCCGTGTTGACGACATGGTGCACGTTGCTCACGCGTTTACCGTAACCCTTACTAACATGGCGATCAACTTCCACGGAGCCTACGACAAACACGTTGACGAGGCGCAAAGGGCCGCGGATGACATGGCGAAGAGGATCGAGGAATTAACGCGGCAGAACGAGGCACTGATCCAGGACAGTGACGACGTCAACGAGAATCTCCAAAGGGCGCAGGCGGAGATTAACGCTCTGATGGCGACGATTACGGACCTGAACATTCAGAATCGTGACTCGGGAGTTAACACGGAGGAGAATGCAACCAAGTATAGGCGCATCAACGACAACATTGGTTACCTCCTGAACACCGCCAAGCGCCTTACCGAGAACATCACGCCCCTGCAGGACTTCGAGGGTAAACGTGATGCGGCACTGCGCCTGTTGGTGGCAGTAACAGAGAGGCTCGAAGGATTACAGAGGTTCTTGCATGACCCGATCAACTCCCCGGTTACCAACATCCCGCAGGTTCCTCCGCCGTTACCCGAGCAGCCCCCAACGGCAGTGGCCGCCAAGGCGCCTCCCACTGCAGTCAACGCGGCGGCCGAGGCCAGCAAGCCTCTAGCCCGAGCTGCCGCGGCATCGGGTGCACCCCCGGCTCAGGGCTTTACCGGCACCACGCCCAAGACCGGAGGGTTCGGTCGATCCGTGTCGCCGAATAAGATCCCGCAGTCAACGTCACCTCAACCTGTTTACAAGAAAGCACCCAAGGCCATGCATGAGCGTAAACGGGAACTGGAAGAGTTACTGCAGCTGGGAATGAAGATGGATGAAGATCGCGCGCAGGGCAGTCAACGTGACGAAGTACCAAAAGGTCCTGCCCCGGTGGTGAACGTGAGGGCGCCCAAGCCGCCTCCTCCAGGCCTTGGCGAGTCATGTGCATCGAGCAGTGTTAGCGGCATGAATCCCCCGCCTCCGGTGCCCAAGAAGTTATCGACCCAGCATGTGCCTCCACCGCAGCCTCAAGCTGTTAACCGTGCGGACGAGCAGCTTGCGGCATACTCGCGGAACATCGCCAGGGGCATGTACCGCCCGCTGTACCATGTCAACGGCCGCATGCCCATGGTGAACGACAGGAGCGAGGACCACGACGTCAACTACAAGGTGGAGCCCGACCCCAGGAAAGTAGTCGCGTTAACGATGAAGACGCGCGACAACTGGCGCAGATTCGAAGGCAACTTCGTCGGATATGTGGCAAAAGAGGGGTTAACGACTCCAGGTGGTCGGTCTATTCAGGGCAACACGGGGCGGGAGCTTAACGACTACGATGAGGTGTTCGTCGACATTTACGGGCAGCACGCTTACGGCTTCCTCGGTTACTCCGTGTTGAAGGGCCCGTGCAGCTGGAGATCTCAGTTGACGGAGAAGGAGCTGGAAAAGCACGACGAGTGGGTCGACGCGGTCGGGCACGTACAATCCCTGTTCGACGACGAGTACGTGCCGCCGATCCACGTTAACGATCTCCACCCAGTGTGGTTCGACGTTCGCAGCTGCCCAGATGCACAGGTCTACGTCAACGAGGCACCAGAAATGAACGAGAAGCAGCTTAACGGCCTTCTGCTAACGTGGGCCGGGATGCTGCCCCACGGCAACCCCGCCGTGGTCTCCGTTAAGCACCTGGTGGAAGACACTTACGGACCGCACGGTTACATCTCAACTGGGGTTACCGTGATCAGGTTTGCGACGCACGACCTTGCCAAGCTCTATTGCCGTTACATGAACGGGCTCCAGGTGTATTACCGCAACTGCTTCATCGAGGACCTCGAGGTCAGGAGCGCCGAGGAGTTAAAGGGCAGCATCAACAAGCCTCCGGTTTACTGGCACCAGACCATCCTAGACGTCGCTCTTAACGATCAGGGGTCCATGAGGGCACTTTACCGTGACAGCTGGCCTGCCGATCGCATCACCGAGCGTAAAAGTGACCACCGCGAGAAGCTCTGTTGGTTTGGATGGTTGCCGTGCGACGACTTCCCCAACTGGCTTACCGACCCGGCCTGGACTGTGAACCCGTTTACCGGAGTTGCGGTCGAAGAGCACCTCCGCAACAATCCAGGTGGTAAACCTCTGCTGAAGGCTCCCCACGCCAGTTACTGGAGGGCCATCGGCACTTACCACAACATTGTTGACGGGTCCACCAAGAGCTTTGACGAGGGGTGCTGGCTGGACGACGAGGAGCGCATTAACGCGTACCTGGGCACCGACTATTACAGCCCGACGCAGGCCCTTAACAGGGTGTCGTCCTATACGGCGGCCAGCGTGGGGCACCGTGGTTTACCGAAGTCCAGAGGCGCGCGTGCTCCGTCAGTGAGGCGCCCGCGCCGCTCGTAAACGGTGACAGGTGACCGGCATGCTTTTCTTTTGCGCCCTCTCTCATCTCCCCTCTCAACCAGGCTTAACAATAGCGTTGCAGTAGACTATCGAGCTGAATATATTCGCATGTGCATCTTTTATAGTTACCGCAGGTATTGGCGCATAAAAAGCGAAAGCAATCAAAACCATGTAAATGCTAGCCTGCCGTGTGAACTTTGGATGCTACATTTAAACTCGTAACTGATTGAATGTTTACTTGAGCTCACGTTACATGTCTGAGAGACGTGATGCTCGTGAACGTTGTTATGAGATATTTCGAATTCGGTGATATAACGATGCCCATGCAGCCTGTTGCTTGATTTAACCTGTCTTTGCGTTTATAGGCACCTCCCCGTCAGCCAATGCGGACTGGCGTCCGAGGGGGGGTGTTAACATGCAAGCGTGCGTGTGACAGGGGAGGAATAGTAACCCTGCTGCCTTTGGCTCAAGTGTTTAACGGTCGAAGCTACATAGACCTGCTTTGCCGTTCGGGAGTATAAAGGTGACCTATCGTTATCATTGTTGCCGGGCTCCCGTGCAGAACCCTCCTCGGGGCTTTGCAGGAGGAGGAGGAGGAGGAGGTGGTGGAGGAGGAGGAAGATGTGGAGGGGGAGGCGGAGGAAGAGACGGAAGTGGAGGAGGATGTGGAGGAAGAGGAGGAGGAGAGAAAAGAGGAAAAAGAAAAGGAGGAGGAGGAGGAGGAGGAGGAAAAGGGGAGGAGGAGGGGGGGGGAAGGAAAGGGAAGAGGAGGGAGGAGCAGGGAGGAGGAGGAGGGGGAGGAGGAGGAGGAGGAAGGAGGAGGAGGAGGAGGAGGAAAGAGGGGGGGGGGAGGAGGAGAAGGAGGAGGAGGAGAGGAGAGGAGGGAGGGAGGAGGAGGAGGAGGAGGAGGAGGAGGAGGAGGAAGCGTGCGGAATTCGAGTCTAGTTGGATTTTTCTTTGTGTAATCCCCGAGGTACCAACAGACCCCAGAGGGCACATAAAATCCCTGAGTTGGGAGGTCACAAAAAGGGTCGTGGCCACTTTGGCTCAACAGCCATCGTTTTCATTTGTTGCATCATCGCTTATATCATAGTGCCCTGGGCCTCTGTCGACTGCCACTTGCTGTGCCGCACTGCGCTGAAACGCCCCCGTCGGAGTGCGAGACTCGTCTCGAGGCGAGGGGGGGAAACAGACGTCCCAATCCTCACTGCTGTCGTCCGTGGGGAGCGACAGTGGTATTGGAGCTGCGAGCAGCTCTGTGTCCGCGGACCGATGACGGCAGTTGCGGGGACGGATGATAATGTGGGGTCGCCCCAGACGACAAGTGGGGAGCGCGCCACAGCGGACGCAATGGCGCAGGCGTCGACGCAACAGGAGGGTCCTGGCATCATTCAGGACATCGCCAGCAGCTGGCGCGGGACATCTTGACGGTTACCCAGTCGGCCGCGCAGGCCGAGCCTGGAACCCCGACCAGGGGCCTCCAGCAAGGCCAGGGCGTCGGCAGATCCGGCAGCCAGGATTGGCGGAGCTCGAGCGACGAGACCGCGTGGCCCAAGGCGGGCTCCGACGCGATGCAGGCCGAGCGCTGGACAGGCTGGGGGGCTCAGCCAGATCCGGTGGTGGCCGAAGCCAGGACAGGACCCGAGGGTGGCGCGTGCGCGTCCGCTTCTGGGGCGCCCCATGGTTGGCCAGGCCTGTGGCAGCAGGGCAGCTGGTCGGTTCGCGAGCCTACGAGACCCGGCACGGCGGCGGGCATCCTCCGTGGCTTTCCGCTGGCAGTGAGGCGCAATGGCGTGCGACCGACGGCCAGGCGTGGGATCATAATTCATAATTACGACTGGAAGGTCGGAGCGGAACCCCCTCGCTGGTTTTCAGGCGTGTCCTGGGGCAAACAGGAACGTCATCGTTCACATGAAACGAGCTGGGACTACAATTCGAAATGTTGGGAGCCCAATCCGACTGACAAGTGCAGACGCAAAATCCAATTTTTGGGGACGCCAAGACGATGTCGGGAAAAGACTTCAGCGACCCCGAGAAATGGCCATCCTGGGGAGACTACCGCACGTGGACGCGGAAGGTCCTCAGGCGGCGCACGTTGACGGACGTGCCCGCGCACGAACAGGCGGACATATTGTTTCGATCTGTCGACTTGGCTTTTCAGCGCAAGGCCCGACCTGGCCAGCCTTGATCCTTCTTTCGCCCGAGCCTCCGCCGGGAACGACCGCGAGTCCGCTGCCGATGCATCTGGGCGCGATGGCGAGTCTCTCGCACGGCGGCGGCGGGGGCGGCGGTGTGCCAGGCTGCCAGCGCGTTGCCGAGGAGGCCCCCGCGGTGGTGAGGGGCCCCCGGGCCAACCAGAAAGCAGCGGCATCAGCAGCGTGGCGGGCGGCTTCGATCGAGCGCCGCAGCAGTGGCAACGCCGGGGGCACGGGCGCCGCGGGGCCCGACATCTACCAGGTCGAGTAGCTCAAGTCGCTGCAGCTGAAGGCTAGAACCGACGCGGCGGCCGCCACGAAAACACAATTCGCGGAGATGAAGGCTCTGATCCAGTTGGCGGAGGTTCTGACGCAGGGTGGGGCGAGCAGCATGGCGGACCCAGCCGGGGTCGCAGCCGCTGCAGTCGCGACGCCGAGGATGCAGGGGCCAGGCGCTGCGGCCTCCGACGCCGGCAGCGGCGCAGCCACCGAAAGCCCCCTCTGGCGGCTGGGCCCTCGTCGGCGGGCCCGAAGCCGCAGCCGCCCCCGCCGACGGCAGCGGGGGCGCCTTCGGACGCGACGCCGATGGGCTGGGCCTACATCGGCGCGGCCCCGCTCGACAAGACGGCGGCGCCACCCGCGATGGCTTCGCCAGTAGCGCTCCGCGAGCAGGCGCCCAAGAACGCGGGGGCTCTGTCCAGCGTGGCTCCACCGGCGCCGGGGGGGCACCATGTCCGACCTACGGCCCGCGGGAGACGCCGGCGGCGGTGCAGCAGCAGCGGCAGAGGTGGCAGGAGAGCCCGCCGAGGAACCTGGGCGCGGTCTTCAACGCGGCGGGTCTTCCCATGGGTCTTTCGCGACCGACCAAGGTGCTCTTTCCCGCCGACCGACCCGGCCGCTCCACCGATTCCAGCGGGCCCATGCTCCAAGGCGTCGCCAAAGAGCTCGACTCAGGGCAGGCCCGGAGACCTTTACCGCGCGAGGCAAGAGCAGGGCCAGGAGGGCTCCTGGGCGCCACCCCAGCCGGGCGACGACGAGAAGGGGCTCAAGCGCCCGCAGGCGAAGCGGCAGGATGACTGAGCCAAGGCCAGGTGGCAGACGCGCAAAAAGGAAGTCCGGTCGCGAGTGGCGCGGCCGATGCGAGCGAGAGCCTCTCCCAGGAGATGCGGGCTAGGATGTTGCCTCCAGAATATGAAACCTCGCCGAGTGCTGCATTCGCGCTTTATCGCTGGGGGCGGCTCCCAGGGCCAAAACCGGCGACAGGGGGATATAGTTGATCGTTCCAGCATGGGGGGGCGTCGTCGCGGGAGGTAAAACGAACGACGATCGCTAAGTTTTCTCGGCTAGAACCGAAAGAGGGCAGCTTCAGACCATCCGGGGCGATCGCAAGGTCGCCTCCGACCTTCGCGCCAGGTCATTAATGGAGATTTTTGTCTCTTTTGAGCGGCCCCCATTTTAGAGGGGGCTGGTCTCTCCTTCCTGGGCAGCCTGGATCTCGTCGCGGGCTGGGAATTTAGGATAAAGGGGGATCTGGACCGGGCCCTCAAGTCTGCGGCCGAAGAGAAACCTTGGGTGGTTTCCTTGGAAGCACCCTGTGCAGGAGCGCAGCCCGATCAGAAGACTCTTGAGAGAGCACGCCCCAGAAACTCCGGAGGTTCAGGGTGTCTAGAAGCGGGAGGCCAGTTTTTTTCGCGTTCTGCATGAATGCGGCGCCGCTGCTGGCGCAGGGCGGCTGGTGTTTTGCATTCGAGCACCCGAATGACACCGACCTGCGGAAAACGCACGTGGTGGGCATGGCCAGAAATCTCCCGGGAGTCCAAGAGGTGGTCTTTGACCGACGTCAGTTCGGCCAATCGATGGCCGAGGGCGCCCTGTCTCGAAATCCTCTTCGCATAATCACCAATGACCCCCCCCCCCCGGGCGCGGCAACTCGCCGGCCGTCAAAGCAAGGAGGGTCGCGCGCACTCTTCTTCTCTGTAAGGGGACTGCGTTGCCAATTATTCACTGCGTGGGGATCCCCATATGTGCATCTCCTTGCTGGCGCTCCCTTGGTGGTGGGACTCGGTGAGGACGAATCTAGATTTAAGTGTGACTGAGCTGCCACTCTCTCTCTCTCTCTCTCTCTCTCTCTCTCTCTCTCTCTCTGCTCTCTCTGTCTCTCTCTCTCTCTCTGCCCTCTCTCTGTCTCTGCCTCTCTTTCCCTGCCTCTCTCTCTCTCTGCCTCTCTCTCTGCCTCTCTCTCTCTGCCTCTCTCTCTCTCTGCCTCTCTCTCTGTGCCTCTCTCTCTCTGCCTCTATCTCTGCCTCTCTCTCTCTCTCTCTCTCTCTCTCTCTCTCTCTCTCTCTCTCTCTCTCTATTCTCTCTCTGCTCTCTCCTCTCTCTCTCACTCTCCCTCTCTCTCTCTCTCGCTCTCTCTCTTCTCTTCGCTTCTCTTCTCTTCTCTCTCTCTCTCTATCTCTCTCTCTCTCTCTCTCTCTCTCTCTATATCTCTCTCTCTCTCTCTCTTCCCTCGCTCTCTCTCTCTCTCTCTCTCTCTCTCTCTCTCTCTCTCTCTCTCTCTTTTCGCTCTCTCGCTCTCTCTTGCTCTCTCTCGCTCTCTGTCGCTCTCTCTCGCTCTCTCTCTCTCTCTCTCTCGCTCTCACTCGCTCTCTCTCGCTCTCTCTCGCTCTCCCTCGCTCTCTCCCGCTCTCTCTCTCTCTCTCTCTCTCTCTGCTCTCTCTCTCTCTCTCTCTCTCTCTCTCTCTATCTCTCTCTTCTCTCTCGCTCTCTCGCTCTCTCTCTCTCCCGCTCTCTCTCTCTCTCTCTCTCTCTCTCTCTCTCTCTCTCTCTCTCTCTCTCTCTCTTCTCTCTCTCTCTCTCTCTCTCTCTCTCTCGCTCTCTCTCTCTCTCTATCTCTCTCTCTCTCTCTCTCTCTCTCTCTCTCTCTTCTCTCTCTCTCTCTCTCTCTCTCTCTCTCTCTCTCTCTCTCTCTCTCTCTCTATCTCTCTCTCTCTCTCTCTCTCTCTCTCTCTCTCTCTCTCTCTCTCTCTCTCTCTCTCTCTCTCTCTTCCAGTCTCGGCTTGAGAGTGCCCTGCACTCAGACCGCAGCCGCGACGCGAAGCGCCCCGCCTCGGAGTCAGTCTCCCAGGCCTCGCGAGACCGGAGGGGTCCCAGCAGGACCCTACTGATTCGCGTCACCTCCTATCCCCCCCCACCAGAGTGGCCGCCGCAATGGCCCCCGCCAAGCCGGAGCGCCGTCGCTCTTCCAAGCAGCCGCCGAGCTCACGTCCTGCAGCTGAAGGGTCTCTCCTCCAACGCAAACAGGACTGCATTGCAGCTTTCAAGCAAGCGGGGTCTGACCGCCCCACGGCCGCATACAACGGGCTCGCCGAGCTGAACGCGGACGAGCTGCAGGCCACGTACGACATGCACAAGACCAACACAAAGAAGCTCGGCAGTGCCTTGATCCGCATGTGTGCCGCCAACCAGATCAGCTACACGCTGGATCACCACCAGCGCAGCAAGCCTAAGCGCAGTGGTGGTGACACACCCTACCCACCAGCTGCGTCCGCACGTCTTCAGGCTGCGGACGCCCAATTCATTGCCTTGGACCCGGCCTTCTGGAAGGTCCCAGTCCTGGCCGAACCCACATCACTCGATGACGGCAAGACGTACAAGCCCAGCATCAGCCTCCACGACTACGAGAGCGGTGAACGGCTGCTGCAGCACCATCTCGAGCAGGGTAAGCGTACCACGGGTCAGCTTGCGATTGCTGTCATGGGCCCAAAAAACGATAACTACGTCGGTACCGAGCTCGCCGTCCCCGTGCTGAAGCGCCACCCCAAGGCGCCCAAAGTGGTCCACACGCACGTCCCCGTGACCGTGTACCAGCTGGGCACCAAGGAAGTCGCCTGCACGGAAAAAGTAGCCGTCGCCACCATCGATCCTGCCGACCACGTATGCTGGATTCGGGTGACCATACATGAAACCGAAGCCATCGCCGCAGTCCCCTCCATGCATCAGGCCTTCGAGGATCAGTTCTCGGGAGGTGCCCCCGTGAACGGTGGTCCACGCGCCAAGGGTCCTTTCCGAAAGGACACCCCTCCACAGGACAAGGCGCGCCAAAACCAAAAGCACAGGGAGTCCAAGAAAGACGCTCGCCGCCAGGAGCTCGATAGTCAGCTCCAGGACACCTTCAAGGCCCTCTTCCACGGCAACTTTAAAGCCGTCACCATCCTCGAACCCTGCAAAAGCCTAGGCAGGTACGGATCAGGCGTCGGAAAGAGGTCCCTGGCTGCCACCTTCGGCGTCAGTCTTCAAGCGGTTGACAAGGTCTTGGCGGGTTCAGGGCAACTCGGCGCCACCTACGACCTCAGCAACGTAGGTGCAGACGAGCCCACTGCAGACAAGTACCAGATCGTGTGGTTCCCTGAGGACCAGCCCATCACGATGGCAGATGCGTTCCAGAAGTCGGTGGACTTCAAGGCCCTAGGAGTCGTCAGGCACGGCAAGTCAGGCTTATTGGGGATCCGTGTTGCACGAGGGTCAGACGCCGCCAAGGCTGCTGCCGTCAGCATCCGTGGCTGTGAAGCCACCCTCGCCAAGACGCGATACCGCATTACTGGCATTGCGGCACGCCACGCCACGCTGACCCAGCTTGCTAAGACTCTCACGGGCCCGTCCGTCAAATGGGACTGTGAGGTCTACCACACCGCCTGGGACCCAGCCACTTCGGCTCAGTTTGCCTTAGTGCGCGCCCATCGTCCCCCACCCACATATACGGTACAGGTCGCAGGGTGCCCCATCCCGTGGAGCATCACCGAGGCCCCGTTGGCTGAGGTGGTGCCGAAGAGGGACAACGTTACCATTGTCACCCCTACCACTATCACAGAGCCTGTGACGCCGCCAGCCCGTGGTGGCGGCTTCAGCCCCGCCACGGGCACACTCCTAACCAAAGCGGCCCAGAGCCCTTACCTCCACGACCTCATGACTGCCACGCCCAAAGGCAAGGGCGTCGCACCGCTCCCGATCCCCAAGGAGGAGCCTCTAGCCAAGCGCCACCGATCCTCCAGCGGGAAACGCGACGCCACGCCGCACGCAAGATCACACGGCGCCCCAGGCCGCAGCTCCTCTGCACCCCCGCACGGCACGGATGGAGCTGCCGAGCAGACGGCCGTCCAAGGACCAGGTGGGCATGACCCGCAACTTGGCATGGTGGCGGCTGAAGGCGGGGGCCACACGGAAGGGGACGTTGCCACAGCCGCCGAGGTACCAGGCGACGATGACGACGTCGAGATCCTCTCATCAGGGGACGAATTCAGCGTGGCATCTCGCGAACCGAACACCCTCGGCGAACGCTTCGCTACGGCCCCTAAAATGTCAGATGCCGCCACGACCCGCATCCAACACATGGAACAACAGCACGAGCTGCTTGCCAACACGGTGGATACATGCAGGTCCAGCTTGCGGGCGTTCTCTCATCCCAGGCCACACTCACGGAGCACGTTTCAGGTTTGGAACGAGGGCTTGCCACCGTCGTCACTCAGCAACAGACGGCAACTACCGAAGCTGCTGCACTGCGTGGCGACATCCAGGCCCTCCTCGGGCACCTCACGGGGGGCACCATCCACCTGCCACAGGTGGCCACCCTCGAAACCAAAAAGGAGGAAGCTGCATCAGTTGCCGATCCCGTGGCTGTCTGCGGGTGGATTGACCAGCCAGGCCAGGTCACCCCAGGGACGGGGCCCCCAGGGGCTGACAAAGGCAAAGACAAGGGTCGGGCCACTCAGGAACCCTATTGAAGGTGCCTCAGAGAGCCTGCCTCAGCCCTCCGAGGAAGCGCCTTCAGAGGCATCTCTTCTCACTTCGCGCCGTATCTCTTTCTTGTTATATCATGTCAGTTTTGGCAGCAGCACGAGCAAGCTATCTGGTGTAGGGACACCTGTCATCTTGCTGTGGGTGTGTTTGTTGCAATGTACATGAGCATGCAGGGGTATCTAAGGATGCGTGCTGACATGCAGCTTTTGGCTCATCGCTCGCGCCGCCCGCCAGGCCTCGCCATCATGTGGCGCCTTGCCTGCAGCCTGGCCCTCCCCTCGCTCGCTGGAGCACACCCGTCTTCAGGCGGTGCGCCCCAGCATGGAGGTGAGTTTCTCCTGCGACACGCTGAACGTGGGACCCTTTTCTACCTCTACGATGACAGCATCTACAAGTACGATCACTGCACCATTTTGGACCCGATCGTGAACGGCACCGTTGCCGCGGGTCCGTGCGGCATTGGCCAGACACACAGTGGCGGCTTCAGCCCCGCTGTTGTGCCCCGCTATCGCCCTACGGGTCTCACCACTCCCCTGTGCGATAGGGGCGAACCTGACGAGGACCCTGCTTTCTGGCACCTGATGATGATCCGCGCCCGGCTCATACCGTGTGCTGCGGCGTGGGCACCAGGTGAGGACAACCAGGACATGTTCTGGGCATGGCTCGAGGACTGCGTCCCGTACATCCTGCGACGCTCCATCTGCCACAGTACGATCACCTCTTTCAGGAGGAGTCTGAGGACACAACCGACGCCCTGCGTCAGCGCACCGCGGTCGACATGTGCGAGGACATCTGGCACAGAGCGGGCCCCGACAGGCAGCGCATCAACCGCAACCTCACTCGTATCCAGAGCAGCCGCGAGTACGCCACCCGCTATTTGGCCTCCTTCTGGAATACCAGGGCGCTCGTGCCACTCTCGTCGGCCCTGAGGCTTTCACGGCACCTTTGCCGCCATACCTCTCACGGGCCCATGCTCTGCTGCCAAGAGGCCTCCCTCCACCCGACCAAGACGCCATGGCGTACCTCGCCGACGTGATCCTGCACCAACCGCCAGACATGCTGCCGCTCGTCGAGGCGGAGCTCGCCGCGGCGCCGATGGACGGCACCGATCAGGCCGCAGAAGACCCTGTATCATGGCTGCTTCAGCACATCGCGGCCAGCGACATCGGCAACACATCCATGGACTCGTTCCACGCGTCGGAAGATAGCCAGGACGGCATCGATACCCAGGATCGAGACGGCACGATAGCACCAGGCAGCTCGGCCCAGAGTGACCGCAACAGTGAACCCTACTTTGGGCACACCTCGGGGCAAAGCAGTCCGCCCCGCACCTCAGCTCAGGCCGACCCCAGCGCTCGGCTCAACGATGCTGAAGGCGTCGCTGCCGCTGACGTGCCAAGCCATTACACTGCATCGCCAGCTCCCCAAACCGCAGGTGGCAGCGCCACGCCCTTCACCTCCGTGCACCGTGACAGCGTGACTGACTCCAACTCCAGTGCCACTGACCACGGGCAGGCCGACATCGACAACGATCCCATCGATGATGAGTACCCAGATGCCAGCGGTCCCCACGAGCCCCAGCACAGCGCAGCGGCATCACGACATTGTGGCTGCCTCATCTGCCTCTTGGTGGCCACGTACGTCATCGCGATAGCAATGCCGTACAAGGACCAGATCGATGGGTACTTGCCGACACCGAGCCGAGACCCCAGCTACCGACAACGACGACGACGCCAAGCGACGGCACCAGGCCCATCGGTGCCACCACACCCCGACGCAAAACGACATACAATGTCACGTCCACATTGAGGGCCACTCTCAAATGGACCAGCGTCAAACTCAGAGATAGCGTCTCGGGCGGAGCCACTGCAGTCGGGGTCGGCCTCGGGGGTGTCCTTAAATGGGCCAGCGGCAAGCTAGGGGCTATTGCCACGGGTGGAGTCGTGTGTGGTCTTCTACTCGTCGGTGCCAAACTTCTTGCCCAGGGAGCTGTCGGACACGTTTGAGCCCGCATCTGTGCGCGGGCCCAGGACTCATCCACTGCCCAGTGGTGCCTCCGCTGTTGCCAACCGAGCAGGAGGCCGAGGGACGAGGTCACATACAAAATGCCGTGCACGCTCGCCGACGAACACGACGACCAGCATGTGCACGCACTCCGACATCCGCTGCTACAGGAACACTACGCCGCAGCAGTTGCCGCCGCAGACGCCGACGTCACCACCGCCACCACCGCCGCCATCGTCGAAGTCACCGCCGCCGTATCGCGAGCCTCGTCTGTCACACCAAGATCGACCAGCCCGACTCCACGAGACGGCTCCAAGAGCGGCGCAACATTCGGTAACCTACCGACTAACGAGGATGCCACAGCACACGGCAGCGACACCGAGGCAAGGGAAACGCGTGAGCGCACCCACGATAGCCCGTGGTCTATCTTCCGACATGCTGATGCTCGTGGTTCCTCCCCCGACGCGGACACCCAACCACCACGACGGCGAGCACGCTATGCATCACCCGACAGGCCCCAGGCGCCTTCAGGCCCTGGTATGCCTTACACAGCCCTCAAGCCACCGACACGCAACATACGCAACACTATCCAGCGCGACCCAGCGGTCCCCGTGCCGCCGAAGAGCATACTTAACGCCCTGTATCAAAACGGCTTTGCGCTAGGGAACAGTGGCGTGTCTACAGAGGACATCAAAGACGCTCTACGACTCCACGACCATCCTCGATTCACTCATGATCCAACACTCCAAGCGCTGGGGCCGTGGACGGACATCATGCAGAGGCCACCGAACCGCCTCACTTGGGTGCTGGAAGACTCGGGCGGGAACTCGGGCGAGACAATCTCCCCATACCTCACGTGGGACCTCCGCCAACCCATCACCACCACCGACGCGACCACTGTCTTCTGGCATGGGACCCGCGGCGACCTTGCGGCCCGTCTTGCCGCCAGTGGAGGGCACCTCTTGCCAGGCCCCCGCCGTGAAGCGAAGGGCCGAACTGGCCCCAACGTTGGCCGCACGTACGCGAGCGTGCACCCTTCGCTGCCGCGTGGTATGCAATGCCGCCCCACCCGCCTTACAGTCTCGAAGATGACACCCTCGCGTGGGGACCCATCGCACTCTGGATGTGCGAGGCCACCCAACCACCGCGCGGGGAAAACAGGCACAACTACGTGAAAGGGGAGGCCCACGGAGCGCGCCTCATTTACCCTCGGGTCCTGAGCCTCCTCGTCCGCATGGACTGGTGTGCCCCCACAGAAGCTGCGTCCAGGTGCCGTGCCCTTCCACACGCCCATGGCATGGGCGACTGCGCGCACGCCCTCCACATCGCTGGCTACGATCATCCAGATCTCCGTGAGGCGGCTGAAGCTCACGACCAGGAAGCTAGCACCAGGCGCAGACCATCCATCGCGGCAGCATGGCCACCGCCGCAGGCGCTATACGCGCCAGAGGCAGCGCGAGCATGGGCCAAACAGCACTACGACACGGAAGCAGCCACCAGGGATGACCCTAACCAGCCCCGCCCACGCGTCTCGCTTCACATACTCCAGCTGGACCCGAACCCACTCATCGACCTGGTGTACACTGGCTTGCAAGCTGCCCCCGTGCGGGGGCACCCTGACGCACGCGGGTCGCGCCCCAGCGGCTCCAGCCCTGGGGCCGCGTCGGGCCCACCTCGCACGTACAAGTCAGGCACAGCCTTAGCGTACAGTCCAGTCCAGAATCGTGCTCATCGACGATCAATACTGGATTCGACGAAAATCGAACGCCGTTACGCCTCTTCCCTCAAACAATCGCGGACTACAGATCATGAGATCGCGCTGTTTTTTCCCCCACGTCAACCGTTGAAGTATAGACACGAGCAACCCAAACAAGCGGCATCGCTGTGCCAATAGCCGTCCTCTCCCTAGCGTGCCCGTCCACGACGATCTGCCCTCGCTCGTCACGACAGTGAGACGGTAACGTCCACCTCAGAACACACTCGGTCATCGAGACGTGGTGGGTCGACATTAGATGGTGATTAGGAGGAGCCGACTGCCTACCACGTCCTCGCCTACCACGTCCGTGATGTGCGGTCCCGTGTCAATGCCCCTGGCATCGAGGTCTGGCTCGACCCTGGTGATCATCACGATGGAGCCTACTTACCGTGGGGGACGACAGTCATGGGCCACCGCGTTATTGACTCTGCGGTGGATGGGCGGGACGGCTGGGTCATCCTCCACCACGACCACGGCGACACCACTACTAAGCTCTGGGCACCGACCCAAGTCCACGTCAAAGCGGACGACACCTGGCGCACCGTCATGGTACCAGCGGACATTGGGCCCCAGTGGATCAGGTGCCACGCCGAGGACGCTCGCCTCCCCGCCGAGGTTGTCCGCACTACAGGCCAATCCTGGTTTGCTGACGTCTGGCCCTTGTGGGATCGCCCGCGACCCCACCCAGACGACCCAGGCACAAATGAGCATGCGCTCCCGCCTTTACCAGGACGCTGGTCTTGCCTACAGTGTCGATTCCAAAGCTGTCAGTACTGTGCGGCTCGCCGCAACACGCAGCTCGGCACCTCGGGCCAACCAACGTGCCCAGACTGCGGCCGCAGCGGACTGCGTACACTCATGGACTGGTCCACGGACTACTCGTGCAACAGTGGGACGTGTGCATACAGCACCAACAACAGGGACTCCGACACATGCTGCCTGTCCAGCAGGTGCCCCCACCCCCCCAGGCCACACAACCTGCTCGACGTCCGTGCCACAGGGATGCCGCCGCACATCCATGCCCGCCAATTCGGCAACGCGCCAGCCCTTCACGACCTCAAGGAACCCCCCCGAGCGCCTTCAGGCCCCGGGGGGGAACCTCCACCACCCGGGCAAGCAGGCTACCAGGGTCAATGGTACTTCCCACCGCAGCCGCGGCGCGTCCCCAGGCAGGGACTGCCTGACGGCACAAGGCGGCCACCTGGATTCACAGGAACGGGGATGCCTGAAGAACCTTCCCCCGACCAACCGCTTTGGAGGGAAGGCTTCGTGCTCTTCAGTCCCCACCAGGCCCTCAATGAGGAACCCACCTTCAACAAGACGGTCCGCCGACCCTACTCCCTAGCCATTACTAACATGTACAGGGATCGTGTCACGGTCAGGACCGTCTGCGAGTTGATCGCCGAGCGCATCCACATTACCCGCACCCGTTGGCGAGATGTGGTACTGTACTGGGACGCCGAGGGTGGTCCTGGGCCTCAGGCCCTCGACTACGACATGCGACTCTGCAACGCCATGGTGAGCCGTGCCACGACCGAAGCAGAGCTAAACCACGACCGCAGCAACCGTGGTAGTTTCTGCCTCTATGGACCAGCGCACAAGCGAGCCGTCAACATCACGGCGATCGCAGAGCCGCAGAACATCGACTACATGGAGCATGTGCGGCGATACTCACCCGTAGGGAGGACCTACCCTGACCACGCCTTCGAGCACGTTTATCGGGGCTGGCAGCGGCCCGACGTGCCCACCATCCACCCCGACACCCGTCCCCTCTCGAGAGCCGACTGGCAGCGTCACCAACAGCACCAGCAGCGCATCCAGCAGAGGGACCAACGTGACGCAGGACAGCACGGCACGCCACGCTACCGCTCCCCTGCGCGAGTCCCGACAGGCGGCAACACGGCCTACGACGGGGTTGCCGCCTACTACCGTGGCCCCATAGGCGCCAGGCCCGCGGCTGCTGGAGCAGCCGCCTCCAGCTACGGCCACGCCCCCCACGCCAGGGTACACCCAGCGGTCATCGGCTACCCGCGTGCACCCGAGCAGGCCCTAAGGGCCACCTCGCCAGTGCCAGGGTCCACGCGCGCCTGGGGCCTTTACTCAGGCCGACATGATGGCACCTCCATCAACCAGCCCGCAGTGATAACCCCTGCGGCTTCAGCCCAGGGGGCTGCAACAAACCGCGGCAGGGCTGGGCGCCCCGAAGGATGGCGTGATGCGAACGAGCGCGCTTGGCAACCTCGCCAGCACACGCCCCCGCCAAACGTAGCTGCAGCACTGCGCCCTGCCCAGGCAAAACCTGCCCCACCTGAGCGGGAGAGGCAGCCTCTTACCCCGCTCGTCCTCACGCACATCCAGGCGCATCACAGCGCCTCCCCGCGGCACAGCGAGGGAAGCGCCCATCACGTCAGCCCCCGCCCCGACGCGGTCGACCCCGACCATGCCACAGCCACGGCGGAAGGCGGCACGAGCGCCTCTCGCCAGCCCAGCCCATCACCCTGCGCGGCGCCGATCCGATCCCCGAGCAGGGCGGATTCCGAGCGTGCTAATGCCCAGGCGACCTCGCCACGCGACCGCCACACGGGCGGGCGCGTCCCGCGCAGCAGGACCTGCAGCCGCCACAGTTCACGCAAGGCACCAGGGAGCTCCACGAGCTCGCCGCCTCGCGAGACTCAGGCTGATGGCCGAGCCCCCGAAGTGGTGCCACGCTT
The DNA here is from genome assembly GCA_963575745.1 of Prorocentrum cordatum. Classification (NCBI taxonomy): domain Eukaryota; class Dinophyceae; order Prorocentrales; family Prorocentraceae; genus Prorocentrum; species Prorocentrum cordatum. Next base: position 559,470 of record CAUYUJ010004514.1, read on the forward strand.
CGGAGCCAGCGTCATCGAACCTGGCCAGGTCGACCTCGAGCCGACGCCGTCCACGGACCACGAGCCGCCGCTGCCCACCCGCGTGATCGTCCCCATCGACGATGCGCCAACCTTCGACCCGTTCAAGAACAAGTACCGTGTCAAGAACCTTGTGGCGGGTTTCGGCGGTGGCTCACCGCTCTCACCTCAGAGTCGGGGCGGAGCCCCCGCCACCTCAGCTGCCGCCGCGGCAGCGGCGGCCCCGCGGGGGATCAGCCCTGTCCGCAACGTGGGCCTCACGGCAGCGGGCATGGACGAGGCCCAGCGCCAGGCCTCCGACCGTGCTGCTGGAGCTGTTCCACCAGATGCTGCTCATCAAGAAACTGACGGGGCGGGCGCGCCACCGCAGGAGGGACCAGCGGTGTCGCGTGCGCAGTACATGCGCGTGCGTTGTGCCGCCGCCGCGCCTAGCCGCCGCCGCTGGTTCGCTTTTGTTTTTGTGCTCGGCAGGACGGATCGAGGAGTCGCCTCCCTCCCCCTCTGCTGCCGTCTCACCTCTCCTCCCCTCGTCCCCTACGGTACTGGAGTGAGGAGGAATTTTCGTAACATTTATACTGACATTTATGAACCCCCCCTGGCGCAGTGCCGACCGTGTCCCGCCTATTTTTCTGGCCTGACGGCGGCTTCAGCCCCGGTCAAGCTAATCCATAGGAACGCCATGAGCTCCTACTGTGGCCAAGCCTCCTACCTGGGTGAGGGTCAAGCCGACCTTCACCGCGCGGGGCGTGCAAACCCCAGTTCCACCGATGGAGACGGGCCAGGTCGCTCCATACACCTCGTCAGCCTTAACATCACCAGTCTCTCAGCGAATTGGCCAACCATCACTGCCCTTGGTGTCGACCACAACGCCGCAGTCATAGCATTGCAGGAGACCCGACATGCCAAGCCGACTAGGCAAGCCATCGCTACCAGCGCTGCCAATCCACTCCACGGAGGATACCACGCCAGTCTTGGACCTGACCTTGATCTGGCGCGAGCCCAGCGCAGAGCTGCCCACGGCGGCACAGACCACACCGTTGTGGGCTGCACTGGCGCCTCGGGAGGGGTCGCCATCCTCTCTAAGGATGCCATTGTCGACTCCACTGTCGACGACAATGCGCCCTGTATCGCCGCCCTCAAGGCCAAGAAAAGATGGCACGAGGTCTTTCTCCCGCTCTGCACTCAACACCGCCGCAGGCGGCGACGCAACAACCACGGGCCCGCGGGGATCTACATAGCGAGCCTCTACGGGATTGCTGGAGGAGACAGCACAGCTCTTTTTCGGCTCGCTGACTGCGCCGCCGCTAGGGTCGGCTCAGCCCCCTATTTCATCTGCATGGACGCCAACACGAACATCGATGACAATCCACACCTTCTGCACATGTTGCAGCACGGATGGTTCAACGTCGCTGAGGGCACACCAGACCACACCATGCACACATACGGCAAAATCCCTGACTGGGACCGCGTCACCAAGTGCCCCCGCACTTCGCGCATCGACTATATCATTGCCAACCAAGCGGCGCGATCCCTTGTCACCGACTTCTGTTACCTTCGCGACTTGCCTGCGAAGTCTCACGTTGGCCTGCAGGTCACGCTTGACCTCAGTCGCCTCGACCATACGGCCCGACGTCTTCTTGCCCCCACGCCCTATCCGCCCGACGAAGGAGCTCATGAGGGTCACGAGCTGCAGGCACTAGGGACCCTCATCGCTGAGCGATATCAGGACCGCATGGAGCAGGCCGACACACGAGACGACGTGGAGCGCATGTTCGCCCTGGCTAACGAGGCCAGTCATGAGTACCATCTCACCCGTCTGCGCGACCTGCCACCTCCACCGCCCGACCACCCAAAAAAGAATCCCCCCACCATGCACGGGCTCACGCCCACGTTCGAAGATCGACCAGTTGTCCCCCGCGCCTTCCCCACCTACGGAGCTTCCACGATACACATGAACCGACTGCGCAAGCTCCAACGGCAACTCTGCGAGCTCCGTTTCATCGGACAGCACCATCATTTGGATTGCCGTGCCATCCCGCCGTACCTCGCGCAGCGCATCGACTGCACGTGGGCCGCGGCCCGCCTCTTATGCCACAAGCTGCGCCCCACGGTTCTCCTTGACTTCCCCGAGGCCTGGTCCCCCGACGAGCCAGTGCCGCACGGAGAGCACCTTGACGTTTTGATCCAACCCCTCGACTTGGAGCTGGCGCGACGCGCGAACCGTGCCAAAGCTGAACGCATCAGGATATGGGCTGAGGGCGTCCGTGAGCCAAGCGGGCGAAAGGCGGCCATATACGCACGGGCTGCTGACAGCTCGCCCACGGCGTATCTCCGCACGCCTACCACTCCTGACGATACGCAACTCCACTGCGACACCAACGCCTTTAAACCTGACGAAACTTGCACGGACGACAGCGACGCTGACACCGAAGCTGGCGGCTTCAGCCCCAGCGACGGTAGTTCGCCCGACACGGACAGCGACGAAGACCACACTCGTGAACCACCACCTGCGCAAGTCCCCGACATCCTCCCTGCCAACGCCATTGTTGCTACCACCAAGGACATGCTGAAGCTCATGGTCGACACCTGGGAGCCCATCTTGGGCAGGTACCGTGCACGTGCGGGACATGACGCCGAAGCCATGCCGACGTGGGCCGACTTCTACGACGAGTACCGACAGGAGCTGCCTACGCCATCACCAGCTACCCCTTTCCACCTCACCGAGGACCAACTCATCCACTTCATTCGCACCCGTTCACCGCGCCGCGCGGGGGGACTGGACGGCTGGACTACTAAGGAGGCAAAGGAGCTACCCGACGACATTCTTCGCCTCTTCGCCAGCGTCCTACTAGCTATGCAACGCACTGGCACCATCCCAGAACCCCTCCTCCACGTGCCAAACCCGTGCCTCCGAAAAGGCCGAGGCGAACTCCCAACGGACCAACGACTTCTCTCGGTGCTTTCCGTTTGGATGTATGCGTGGGAAGCGCCAGCTTACCGCAGCCTCACGGACTGGCGGAAAGGTTGGACCCACGCCACGAGCTTTGGCGCTGTCCCCAAAGCTACCATTGGGGACGTCAGCACCTCTCTTGCCCTGCGCATCGAACACGCCAGGGCCTTACTCCTTCCCTTAGCTGGAGCTGCCCTGGACCGACAGAAGTGTTTCGACTATCTCATCACGGACATATGCCTTAACCTTGCGCTTCACGCGGGGTGTCCCCAAGACATCGTTACTGTCCGCAGAAACTTCTACAGACGCCACAAACGCTACATCCGCATGAACGGTGCGTACTCTAAGGAACTGGCTAGGACAAACGGCCACCTCCAGGGAAGCTCTTGGTCCCTGGACGACATTAAGCTGCTCATGTGTGTTTGGACCAAGAGACAGCATCGATACGTTCCGCGATCACTCAGCACTACCTTTGTTGACGACAGCAACTCCACTACCCACACCGCGCCCGAGTTGCAGAAATCTCTTGATGAGACCGCCAAGTTTGATCGATTTTCTGGTCAACGCATCCATCCTGGAAAAGTGGCGGGGTGGGCGCTCACTGACGAGCTCCACACCGCCGTTACCCAGCTCACTTTGGCGGAACGGCCCTTACGCGTGGTCGACTCCTTTAAGCTCGTCGGGAGTTACATCAACGCCGAGGCAGCGCCGGCTCCAGCCGCGCTTAACCTCACGGCCACCGCTGACGCCCGTGTTCGCAGGGCGACTAGTCGCCTGCCGCGCATTGGCAAGCACCCATCACCGATGCTTATTAAGGCGCGGCACGCCCGTTCCCTTGCTGCCAGCGTCTGTACCACGGGCACCGACATTCAAGCCCCATCAGGCCCCGTCAAAACTGCCTACAACCATGCCCTTAAGGCGGCTATCCGCCCCAAGGGAAACAGGTGGGTCGAGTTTTGGACTCTCATTGCCGTGTGCGTCCCAGGACACGCCCTGGAGATTGACGCCATTATGCAGCGCGAAGTCTTCCTGTGTCTGCGGCGACAGGTTAACCGCGACGCTACTCTCTGCGGTCTCGTCAGGGATCTCCAACACCATGTCCAGACCCTTTTCGGGGGAGGACCTGTCGGACGACTTGTCCAGACGCTTCAGCAGCTCCGTTGGACCTGGCCCACATTTGGTATCATGTACGACGACTGGGGCTGTCAGATCAGTTGGCTGAACCTTCCCCAAAACGCCTTCCTTCACATGCTGCGCGCCTCACAACGCAGAGCCTTTCAGAGAAAAATCAAGCCACGGCGTCATGACCTTGGACACCTGGCTTCGGTCAGACAGGGCCTCGACCTTTTCGCCAGCACGTGGCTCGCCCGCACGAAAGGAGCAGCCAAATGCAACGCACGGCAGCTGGCGCTCCTCCTCAACTACCTGTCGGGCGGGGGCCACACCCAACAGCGACGATCTCGATCAAACACGTCCGCTGACCCCAGCCCCATCTGCCGTTACTGCGACGAGGAAGAGGAAACTCAGGAGCACACTGTTCGCGACTGCAAGTGCTGGGCCCGCGAAAGAGTCCCTCTTACCACCCTCATCAGTGACGAGCAGTGGGCCCGTCTTTCACCGCACACAAGACACTGCGGGCTCTTCGATGAAGACCCAGCCCTCCTCGACCTGCAGGCCGACCTCGCGAGGGACCCGCTACCTCAGCCCATACCGCGGCCCCCACCTGAGGGAGATCCTGCGGCTTCAGCCCAGGACTCCTACACCACCTACCTTGACCATGACACTGTTTGGACATGGGTCTACGCTGCCACGGACGGTGCATGCACCAACCAAGCCATCCCATTGCTTGCACGAGCGGGCTACGGCGTCTACTACGGCATCGACCACCGCATGAACTACAGTGCACGCGTTCACGGCATCACGCAGAACGCACAGCTTGCGGAGACCATCGCCATTGTCCACCTCACGGCATGTGCCGAACGGCCCGTACACGTCTTCGTGGACAACCAGGCGGTGGTTGACGGTCTCCAAAGGATCATCGACGGACACTCACCACCGCAGGGCACGCACGTGGAGCTCTGGGAAAAGGTCCACCGATGCGTCATGGCCAAGCCAAACATGTTCCGCGTCGAGAAAGACGCTAGCCACCAGGGCGACATGGGCATCGACCTCGGGCTCATCGGGCCCATCGCGGAGGAGTTCAATCGTCAGGCTGACGCCCTCGCCACAGCGGCGGCACGAACTCATAACCTTCCAGACGACATCGTCGAAGCTGCCAAATCACGACATCGCCAAGCGACCGTGCTTCATGAGTCGCTGTCGCCATCTACGAGCGTAGACATCGTACACTCCCCCTCCCACACCGCAGGGCTGGGTTCACAGCTGCGGAACTAAACAAAATGGAACCAAATCCCCTGCTGTCTGACCAGGCACCACCCGCGGCTGGACCAGACATCCCACAAGACCCCGACGAGCTCGGGGCCGAGGCCCAACGGGTGTTATTCGACGAACAGGAGGACGACCCGTTCGGCTTTGGTGGAGGCCTGGACTTCCTGGGCGACGGGCCAGCCAGCGCCAACCCTGCCCCGTCGGGCACCCGCACGGCGCCCCCGACTCCGCCATTGAGAGCGGCAGCGCACCCACATGTCAACGCCGCTCATTTTCAAGACGCTGACGAACAGGAGGATGACCTGTTCAGCTTCGGTGGGGGATCGGACGCTTTGGACGACGGACCAGCCAGCGAAAACCCCGCCCCGTCGGGAAACCTCTCGACCCCTACTGCGACTCCGTCCCCAAGAGCGATAACGCCCACATACGATGATATCGGCCACCGCCAAGACGCCGACCAAGACCTGGGCGACCCCCGAGGACTGAGTGGCATTGAGGACGCACCGCCGATACCACACGCTGCCGACCATGCCGCCCCACCGAGACGCCAACCTTCTACGCGACCGACCTCAGCGGCCTTGCACGGCATCACGACTGGTCCCACCGCGCAAACCACTCCGCCTCCCCACCGCCGGCAGCCAGCGGGGGCGGCTTCAGCCCCCCCGCAGGGTACTAAACCAGACAGGCCCTCGTGCCCCATCCACGTTTCCTTCGTTGCTGAGCGAGAGGAAGCGGCTCCCCTGACCTCTCGGGGCGCGGCCCTAGCGGCTCCAGCCCTGGGGTCGCGCCGGCCCCTCCAGTCACCCTTCAAGGGTGACGGACATCAGCGCACAGGGTCCCGCACTACGCTAGTCCACCATATGGACAGGCGTACCGAGGACCTCGCCTCTGTCTCGAGGCCCTCGGCTGCTGGCACTGAGCAGCCACCCCTCACCGACCGCGAAACCGAGCTGTCACAGGCTATGGCTGCCCTCCAGCAGAGATGCTTAGATCTCGCCGCGGACCTCGCCGCCGCCCAAGCTCGTCAAGGCCCTCTACTCCAGCGCCTCCACAGTGCTGGGCGAGCCTTCGCCGAGCTGCTCACGGCCTCGCCCGATGGTGCCGTGCCGTCACTCAACATCCAAGCTATGTTGTCATCGTTCCGCGGCGCTCCACCTGGTGCCCCGCGCTGATCTCCTCCATTCTGCCTGCCCGTGT